>CM072821.1:37489329-37788128 GCA_036937905.1 Salvia rosmarinus
AAGTAGTTTAGCCATCGGACCCCAAAACTGGGCCCGATCCGATGGGCCTCGATAATTCACAACATAAAACATAAATAAAGGAGTTCGTAGTATAGCAATGAAAAGTGAATACATACATATACGACGATATGCATTCAAGGTAAACCCAAACATTCAAGTAAATCAGTCATGACACTGGACTCCTCAACACATCCCCCATCATCACTATCGAGCTCAACCTCGCATATTTAAAACAACATGCGGGCTGGCTACAAGGAATTGCACTTTAGTGGACTTATGCCAAAATATTTTGATAGAATTTGATTACGCCAATATCGAGTAAGTCACAAGTGGTTTTAGTTAAATGCCCTGTGCTTACCAAATCATTTTCACCAGAAACATAGCCCGCCAGCATTTTCGTGTGTATGGTCCGATCTCATAGTCACAATACATAATAATAAATAAATAATAAACGCCGAGAGTGAGGCTCCCATCTACGACGCCAGAATCCGCCAGAATCCCGACAAAGACACATCACTCTCCAGATGCACATGTTAACACAGTCAGATAGTTCCAACCTTCACGCCAATCCTAGCTGTGCATTTATCATCCGCACAGACCCGACATTAAAAGGTCAGTGCTACCACAACAATTGATATAATAGTTCCAACTATCTCCACACCTCTACCCGGCATAACAGAGATAGATCCATACACAAACGAAACATTTTGGCAGTAATGCAAGAAACATTCAATAACAATTGTGGATAAGGCCGTAAATAAACTCATTTGAAATAAAGAAAGTCACGCTTTAGTGGGGTAAGAGAAGGCCCACATTTTAAAGATAAGAAGCCCACCGACTATGGTTTGTTGTAATTTGAGTCCTGTGTCTGCTCAGACAATATCCAAATGTCGCCGTCAGGCTCCACACCTTTACGAAAAAATGAGGCTTTAGTACGTCCCCAAGTCTATCGAGACTTTCAAAACTTAAGATAACTTTGATATTTCATATCGATGTGAGACTGAATTCTTAGTGAATTCAATACGCCTCTAATACGATACGATCGACTTTTCTCGCTCCTCGAGATACGCTCAACGATAAGCACGCTTTTCGATATATGGATTTCATTTATGAAATCCTTTCTTACTAATGAGGTATTATACTCAATTAGTATATCTTACGCTGCATCGACGATTTACAACCGCTTAATCGCACGCTTGATTTTGAAAAGTCAACGAAGTCAACATCGTCAACAAAGTCAATGATTTTGACTTTTAAATAGTAATTTCTTACTATTTTGCTTTATAAATCGAATTTAATCGATTTGAAAACGTAGTCCTATTCCTCGATTTATCTTGTAAATCAAGGACTTATAATTATTTTCGCATTTTAATAATTCTTTTATAATTAAAAAGCGATTTTGGTTTTTAAAACGCTACAAAATGAACGTCTCGCCCAAACATAGCAATCTATGTTTATAAAATTTTGTGATATTTGAAAACTGTCCAGAATATTATTTTAGTAAATTTTCATAAATAAACTGTTTTAAAAAGGATTTTAAATCCTTATTAATTATCGATAATTTCGATAATTAGATTAAAAATACTAAATGATCTTTGAAAAATTTTCTAAATTAATATAGTGTATTATTATACACTATGGTCCAGAATATGAATTTATGAAATTCATATAACACTGTTTTCTATTTATTTATATATATACATATATAAATATTCACGGTAATTCCAATAAATAGGAATAATCATCCAAAAATTCCCAAAATTGGTATATACCTATTATAATATCCCAACATCAGTATATAATATTTTCATAACCCATAGTTCATCACAACTATTTATTTCAATATATAACAAATTTTTCACGGTAATTATGGGATAATTACCAAATAAATAGTAAACAATTTCTAAAAATTCTAAATAAATTCCAACATCATTAAACATTATATTATAACATTGTAACATTATAACATCAACCAAAATAATTTAAATCGTCACCATATGAGCTTTGCAAGCTCTCGGCTTTTTCGATTTTAATTAGTATTTGGTTTTCAAAAATTCCAACAATTATATACTATGTTTATACACTATAGTGTATTAATATAACATCATATAATTTATCAAACTAATTAAATCATCACCTTATTGAGCACATAGCTCACGGCTTATTTGATTTAAATTAGTAAATGATTTCCAAAAATTCTAATTAATTTACACAATGCATAAACAATATACTAAAGCATTAATATACCATTGCATGTTCAAAAATAAAATCATACATCAACCTATATTTTTATAAAGCTCTCGGCCTTAATTAAGAATTAAGCATATGGTTTTCAAAAATTCTAATTAAATCATATAACATATAATCAAGGTTCTAAAGCACTAATATGTCATTGCATGCTTGAAATAAAAATTATACATCAAGATACTCATATATATATGTCACGGTATTTTTAAAAATTAAGCTATGGTTTTTCAAAAATTCCTAAATCAATACTATAGTCTTAAATCATAACATAGATCATATATTCATCATAAAAATGCTTAGAACATATCAAGAAGCATTCGGTCCTCATAGGAATATTTTATACATTTCGAAAATTATTTTAAACATGTTCTATGGTTCGAAAATAATATAGCATGCTAGATCCATTTAAAACTCAAATGAACAACAACATATTATCATCCAAGCATATATCTTCACATATTTCTCAAATAAATCATCAAGAATAACATTCTCATGCTCAAGAACATTTAAAACCTACATATACTTATATATATATAGCATTCAAACTCACACACATATATAAGCATGCTCGAAATTTTCAGAATAAATGGAGGAAATAAATCTGTTGCTAGGTCTCATTTACCTTAGATATGAGTATGAGAATGAAGAACAATATAGTATCAAGGTTTGGAAGGAGAAATGAGATGAAGAATGGAAGAAAATCTGAAAATAATGGGGTGTTCGGCTCACCGCTTTGAGCGTAAAACGGGAGCGAGAGTGAAATGCAGGAGAGGATATGTGTAGAGTGTATAAGTGTTAAGTGAAGAGTCTCCTATCATCTCCTTCTTCTCTCTCGATTTTGGCCAAGATATTGGCACAAAATCTGCAGCAATTTAATGGTTGTAGGTGATGATTGTTATGTTGTGTGCTCTTCATGCATTGGTCCTTTGAAAAGCGGGTAATTATTTGTAGTGGGAAGAGCGAGAGAGAGCCGGCGCATGGGGTAGGTTTTAGGCTGATTTTAATTCAATTTTGTACATAATACATGTATTAATCATAGTATAGTTCATAGATATATAATACAAGCCAACAAAATAATTAAAACATCATATATGCAAAAATCGGTATTACCGATCCAATTATTTGAAAAATAGGATTAAAAATATATTTTACACCTATTATTGATACTCATGTAATTTTCGTCCCAAATATACACATATATATCATAATATATGATTTAGATATTAAATAATAGCATAGGATAAAATTATAGCATTAATTAGTGCATAAGAAACCCTAATTTCGAAAATAAGATTTCAATTTTATAAAATCATTATCGATTTTAATGACTTAAAACTGATTTCATAGCTTAATAACACTCATATATATCATATTATAAAGTTTAGATATCATATGATAATTTAATAGTGTCATTTCATGTGAAAACCAAAGTTTATAAACTTAGGGTTTTTGAAAAGTTCAATATTAAATCATCGAATTCTAATAACTAAAAATTCGATTTTAATAATTAATAATACTGTAATTATATAAAATAATAATAGGAAATTAATTATTATAATTTCCCGAGCATTAAACTCATTTTTCAAAACGCCTCAGACGTTAACGCTCAAAACGCCTCAAACGCTCAAATCGACTCATCTCAAAATGGTCGCAGTAAGTTCATACTTACTAAGTAAATATATTCCATTTAATAAAGGAATTAAGATGGAAGTTAATTCCAAGCTTCACTGCTAATAAATTTTCATGAAAAGTCGACGCTCGACACGCTGTTTGACGCTTAAAAATATTGATTAATCATTTCGTAATATTTCAATCCTTTAATTCACAATCCTTAGTGAATTATGAAAAGGAATTCAAGATAACGATATCTTATCAAGTCACAAGATTCGATGTCGTAGAAAGATAATACACGGCAAAACCCTAATTACGGGTTCGAATACCGTAATCGATATTCGCTTTTCGAATATTACATAATCATACTTAATTAATGTCATTGATCATTATTTCATCATTCATTCAAGTCTTATTTAAAAATTTCACATAAAATCATAACTTTAGTCTTAAACTTTAATTTTTATAACTTTTGATATCTATGTTCAAAAATTTCCATAAATTCTACTTAGCCTTATTTTTATCATAAATCTCAAATATCAATTCAAATCCATCAAATAAAATCAAGAAATCAAAGTTCAAGAACACCCTTCATTTTTGAAAATTTGAAAGTAAATGCTAATGTATGAATTAAATTTTATAAATTCATTTCATACATTATTCATATCCCTAAGCATGAATATCATGTCAAATTAATCAAATAAAATCAAAATCATCAAGTTATATCACATGCAAATTTTAAAATTTTCAAGAATTAAACAAACATAGCTTAACTTTTAATTTCTTCATTTATATGATGTTTATAATCATCTCTAAACATATATTCAAGCTTAATTCATTCATATCATAACATATGAATCATATCCAAAATTAGGGTTTAGGTTAGATTCTTTAATTTTAAATTTCTATGAATTTGAACAATTTAAATCCATATCACATGTTAATCTAACTCCATAAACATAATTAAATCAATACATATAACTAAATTTAAACAAATCAACCATAACTTAAATCTTCAAAATTTTCGAAAATGATACAACATTTAAGCATAATATCCATCAATTTAATTAATGAAAACTTTGCATAAATGAGGTAATTACCTTGCTAGGAGTAATTTCCCTTTAATTCCCAAGTCTAATTATGTGTTAAAAGTGAAGATAAAATTTTTTGTGTGTTGGTGTGTGTGTGTCGTGAGTTTTAAAAAATGGGAAGAAGATGATCAATTTCTTATGTTATAATTCTAGATAGTTAATTTACATTTAATGTGAATTTTCACTAATTTCAAGCAATATATCACTAATTTCAATAAATGATAAATACACCCTAATTTTTAATAATTACATACTATAGTATTAATAAATTTTATAGAATTTTATCTATATCAAATTATAAGATATAATACAACTTATTTTCATAATTTAATTTAGATCCATATAACATAATTTAAATCACTTTATTTAATAAAATTCATTTCATTACTATAATACTTTAAATTTTCGAAAATTACATAAATAAATTCCTTAATCATTAATTATTGCTATAATAAATTTATTCACATAAATTAATAACTTGAATAATAATTCATTTCATTTTATAAGAAAATATCCATATAAAAATAATTAAGGCCTTTCATAGCTAAATTTCCAATTTATAGTTTTCATTCACACATATCATAATAATTCATTTATTTCACATAATTCACTTTTATCACAAATAAACTTATTTCTAATAAATCTCTACATTTTCCAATCTCATATGTCCAAATTTTAAATTAATTGATTCATGCCGATTAATATTTCATTATATCGGATTTTATAAATTTGTAGGGCTTAAATAGCTTCTAAGCCCTTAATTATACCTAATTAAGCTTTAATAATTACTATAAAATTTTCGGCTACTACACACGGTTTTATGTCACACACAAAGACAGAAAAGAAATACTAACGTCCTAAAATAAGGGATCTTTCACGAAACTGACGAAAGAGGAAATAAAATAAAGCGGGTAAAAGGATGACTGGACAAGAAGAGAATTGGCAGACACGGAATTGGAGACGTGTTCTAGGTTCAAAATCTATCCTCGCTATTAATGAATCAAGGACCCAGACACAATGCATAAACACCCACGCCTCACCAAGCGCTCGACACTAACTAATCTCTTGACCACGCCAATGTTAGATTCGAACTTAATGGCGTGGAATCTCTCAATCAAACCGCTATCAACTACGAAGGATATTTAACTACAAATGCACACGATAGCAAAACCACATCCACATATATTAATTATTCAACAACAAATTAATCTCTCGATCACATTCGTTGTCAAACTTATATCTAATATAAATATGCTCGCATTACTTCATATTCAAACATAAGTACATAATCAACCTACACTATCCTCTCGAACACCATGTATGAAGATCATGAAATAAACAATTTATATAGATAAGAAAATTGGAAATCATCAATATAAATTAATCATGATTCAAGATAAGAACAATCCAACATTTATTTCTCAACAAATCAATAATTCATCTCATAGTAGAAATTACCCCATATCAATTACATAGACATAATGAAACGAGAAATACTTACAAACCATTCATAGATAAATTGCCTTCCAAAATCCGAATCGCTCAATCCCAATTGTTAATCCAAATGCATAATAATTAAATGGAAAGAAAAAGGGAAAAGAAAGGAGAAAAGAGACGAGAAATCGCATGCGTGCCTAAATCCTAAGTGCGGAATAACAGGATTATAACTCTAAACAGGATAAAATACAAGGAGGCTCTTTTAACAATAAGCGTAATACATATGTCAGTATATTCTTGGACTTTAGTACATAAATTTAGGTTCTTGCAATGAAAACATGTGATATGTACATATGACGATGTACTATCAAGGTATAAACATTTCAGCGACAACATTCCTATTGCTCAACACTGCCCCATCCATCATCTGCTCAACCTGCACATTTAAAAACAAACATGCAGGGCTGAGTACAAGAATGCACTCAGTGGACTCATGCCAAAAACATTTTATCATTTGTAGTACACTGCCACATCATGGTAAGACACAAGGGTTTTAGTTGAAAATGCATTGTGCTTACTAAAATATTTTCATCATTTTTCAAAATCATCGCCTGGCCAGGCATTTTTCTTGGTGTGTATGATCCGTATCCCTTATCATCATTTCATCATATCATCATAGTCGAAAGTCGTGAGGAGGCCTCCTCTACGACCCGTGACCGACCATGAATTGTCCTTACAAAGACACAAATACCTTAGGTGTACACGTTAATCCTAGCCAGGTATTGTCCTTCCGGCATAGGATCCGATATCGATTTCATTCATAAGTTGGGAGCGACCCAACACATTCATATCATTCATGTGATTCATATCAATCTCATGGATAGGATACATACACAAAACATAAACATTTTTGGCAGGTAATCATGTAAACATTTTATAAGCATTTCTTGTAAGAAAGCATCGTAAATAAAATATTTCAATAGCATTTCATTTTTGAGTAGAGTAAAGCCCACCTGGACTATGGTTCGTCTTAAACTTGAGTATTCGACAACGTCCGGCCGTCGCGTCCGCGTCCACACCTTTACGTAAAAATGATGTTTTAGTACGTCGTTCACGTTTCTCGAGACTCTCAAAGTCGAGAATAAACTTCGATATTCTATATCGATATAAACTGAATTCCTTAATGAATTCGATACGCTTTTCAATTACGTATATCAATTGAATAGTTCTCGCTTCTTGAGACACGTTCAACCGTGTCGTTTAACCTTTCCGGTTTAAGCGCTCGGCGATTATATGTTTCTCGATATAAGGATTTCAATTATGAAATCTTTTCTTACTAAAGAGGTTCCTCACCTAATTAGTACGCCTTACGCGTATTAGCGAATTTATCGAACGTATTTCGTACGTTGACTTTAAAAGTAAACAATTTTGACTTTCAATTGTAATTTCTTACTAATTCATGTTATAAATCGATTTCCAATCGATTTCTTTTTGTAAAGTTCTAATTCTCGATTTGTCACGTAAATCGATGAACTTTATTAATATTTTTCTCAAAAATTAATCCATTTATCCATAAATCCTTATTATTCATTTATAACGTTATTAAATATAACGTTTCGTTATAAACATAGTGATCTACGTTTATGAAATTTTATAAATCCCAAATATGTCCAAAATAATATTTAGACATATAATATATTATTACTCTTAATTAAAAGGATTTAAAATCCTTATAATTCCTTTAATGCTCTTAGTAATTCTCAAAAATTACCAAATGATTTCCAATTTTTTTTTTAAATTCATATAGCGTATTATTATACACTATGGTCATTAATATGAATTAATATCAACCATATAACATAGGGGAGTTCTACACTTAGTCAAATTTTAAGTGTTTGAAAATCAGCAAAACAGCTTAAAATTAACCCAAGTGACGTACTTTGACGATTCATAACTCTCGATTCAGAATAAGTATGGTCGCAAAAAGATACATTCTGGAAACCTCTAAACATGTACTGCAAGTTCAAAGAAGGAATTAAATCCGAAAGAGTCGTGGTTCTGGAGATATAGGGTCTCAAAGTGGGCAACTCAAACTGACTTCCATACTTAGAAACTTTTTCAGAATTTTCAGTTTTAGCTTAACGACGTGGGGTTTTGCGAGGCTCATAACTTTTGACTCACAATGCCAAAATGGCTGCAGGTTACCAATTTCGAATCCTTGTAACAAGAAATACATATTTCATGAAGACCATACTGGAAAATATCTGACGCATTGAGAAATATATAAGTCCAAAGTTGACTAGTTGGAAATTGACAGTTTCCAGTAGGTGACTTTGGGTCGATGAAAGGTATACTTATAAAACTTGGTTTGGGATCAAACTTCCCAGATCATAACTAGACATGGTGAGGAACATTTCTTATGAAGAAACCCAAGTCCAAATCGGACTAAAAATGGCTTTAACATCTCAGGTAAAAGTCATACTCGAATCAGCCTATTACATGGAAAAATTCACTAAGGCAGTTTGTCCGAAAAGCTTACTGTAATGTATCAACTTTAAAAATTCACCGAGGACTCATTATAAGGAATCTGGGAATGCAACCAATCATATTGAAAATCCACTTAAGTCTAGTTTAATCCAGAAAAAGCCTCACTCAATGATTCACAATATATTGGGAGCTAAAAATATTTTACCACAAGCTATCACTCCCGTGACAGTTTTGTGCCGTTAAATTGTAAAATCTGGAATAAATAGTAAACATTTTTAGAAAATTCTGAAATTTACATAAATCTTCTATACATGCTGAATTATGTTTCTGCCAAATTTCAGAGTTTTATCATTAGCCAAACTTAAAACGAAAGCCACGTACTATGGGTGATGAACACGTCGATTTCACAGATTTGTGCAGTGTTTTTGATAAATACAATTAAAATAGTAAATCAAGTTGGATTGACTTGAAATTTTACAGAGACATACTAGACGCATGTAAATTCAACATATTAAAATTTCACAATCATCGGACCACTGTAAAGTAGTCAAATAAATTTATGAAGTTACTGATTTTGTAACAAACTCCCAGGTTTTATTAGAGATCAGTTTTTGTACATTGATTTCTTGCAAGCCTTTCATCACACCTCATATGCACACTACTTGCACGAATCCATGGTGGGAATGGGTCTCCTTAGAGCAATGAGAGATCAGAAAGGGGGGGAAAGAGAGATTATCGGTGGTGTAGGGTATGGGAAAGGCTGAAGTGGTGTAGAGAGGTGGGGTGCTTATGGTGGTGACACCTAAGGGGGCATGTGTCCTTCTACACACATGCACACCTACACTACACACTACACTCACATTACATGCAAGAAATTGTACACATATATATGTATATATATCAGATTTTAATAGTGTAGTTAGGTTATAATTAATCCAATGTCACTTAGATACATGTAATAGGAAAAATCAACAAGATAAACTTGTACACATAAGTGTGTAGTTTTCGGCTATTACATTAGCAATGGGTCCAATTTTATTTTACATGCCAAATATTGATATATGTTATACTCATATAGTTTAGATGATAAATAATATCGTAGGATAAATTAATGGAATCATTTTCTGCAATAAAAATCGAGTTCGAAAATTAGGGTTTTCGAACGTTTGAAAATTTTGGTCACTGTCAAATCTTGATGATCTAGCATTTATTTAATGCTAAATAATACAGTAATTACATATAATAATCATAGGAAATTAATTTCTATAATTCCTTGATCAATACATTCACTTTTCATTTCGTCTCTAAACGTTAACGTTTCAAAACGTTAATTATCGACTCATCTCGAAAAGGTCGTAATAAAGTCGTAATCACTTTATTAAAAAATATTCCATTAATAATGGAATTTAATTCTAAGCTTGATTGCTTAGAAAATTTCTGACGTTTAACTATCGATACGAAATCGACGTTAAAGTAATACCGCCGATCTGACTTTATAAACTTCATTTCCTTAATTCACGATTCTCAGTGAATATAAAATAGGAATTCATTCATTCATAAACAATCGAAATCATTATTCGATATCTTATGGATTGAATCATCTCAGCGAATTCCTAATTTACGGGTTTTAAATACCGTAATTAGGCATCTAATTCTGCGGGGTATTACATCCTACCCCCCTTAAAAGAAATTTCGTCCCGAAATTTGCATACCTCATAAAGTATGGGAATCTTAACATCATAACATCATAACATCATAACTTTCCACGTGTTTTCATTTTGTCCATGGTTTTTCCATTGGATTTTCATTAAAAGACCCAAACTTGCTTCTTTAATCGTTGAATCGTATGATCAAATTAGTCGTAGATTTTCATCATAACTCATCTGAGTCAAAGGTCACGTCATCATGTTGGTTTTCGTGAATTGGGCCATTTTCATATTTCCTTAACTGTGACACGAGGAAGACATTTCGTACTTTCCCCCAAATGTGGTGGAAGTACCAAGCTATAGGCTACTAGGTCTATCATTATTAGGATCTCGTGAGGTTCTATAAAACGTGATCTAATCATTCTTTGTATCAGAATTCTTATAATCTCTCTACGGGAAATCTTAAGAGATTTTGATTCCGCATTTAAAATGCAGTTCAAATTCTGCGTGTCGGTAAAGACTTTGTCTACGTCTGAGCTTTTCTTATTCTTTGCCTTATTGGGCAGATATCTCAGTCATTTCGCTTATGCCGTCAGGACTTTATACCTTTGCTCACCCACTTTGTTACAATAAAGTGATGGTCAATACTTCTTTTCGCAATACGCCTCATAAGGCTACATTGATCGTTATTTGGTAGCTATGGTCGTAAGTAAACTTACCAAGTGGTACAATACGTTCCCACTTACACTTTGATCTAACATTAATGTTCTATCGTATGCTTAAACGTTTGGATTGTCCTTTCTGATTGTCTATCTATCTGTGAGTAGACATCTATGTTAAGGTTCAATCTCGTGTCTAACTCCTTTTTATGAGTTAGTTCAAAATCTAGGGGTACTCTTGAAGTCTCTATCTGAACTGATAGGTTTTGGTACTCCCTGTAAATATACAGTTTCCTTTTTGTACATTTGAGCTAACTTATCGGGTCTATGAGTCATCTGAATAGGCAGAGACAAAGCATAATTGGCGAGTCAATCCACTACTAGCCATATAGTAGTGCGACTTCTTTATGACTTTGGTAAAATCTGTCATAAGATCTATTTCTATATCATTCTATTTTCATTCGTGTAGTTCTAGAGATTATACTCTCTTATAAGGCCTTTGATACAATGCCTTTACTTATTGGTAACCGAGACACTGCTCGACAATATGGTTATATCTTATCTCATTCCTTCCTATCTAACCTTTCTCATAATTCACAATGTCACTTAATAATGCCTGGTTGGGCGGTATGAGAAGGATCATGAACTTTATTCACGATTTCATTTCTAAGCTTATTATTGCTTGGAAATATATGTATATATCTCTCTCTTAGACAATATAACACTGTCCAAGGGTTCCTTAAAATATCCTTTAGCTCTTCATTCCTTATTTTAATTTGTATTCTATTCCCATCTTCATTTTCTCTTTTTAGTCATATTTCACCTTGGTTGTGAGGGTACCACTTACGTTCGTCCTTGATTTCCCGACTATTTCTGTTCTCGTTTTCTTAACCTTTCTGATGAGTTTTCCTTTTCTATAAGGACATACCATGATTTAGGCTGAATTTATATCTTAGGCATTTGATTCTACATTAAGTGTTCATAGGTGATCATTTATCATATATATAATCTTTTACTGATCCGAGCCATCCTTTCTATCATGTATCCAAGTTTCTTTGCTCGAAGAATAAGTTCAAACTTTTGTAAATTGTGAAGGGTTCTTAATTTATTGTTATAGGAGTAAAATTCCCAAGACTTCGGTATTTATACCACTGTTACTATTTCAAGTCATGAGTTGGGAAATTATATTCATGTGGCCTAAGTCATTGTGATGCATAAGTTATTATCTTGCTCATATTAATACATGGCCTTTCTTTCATTAATCCATGAAATTTTGATTCGATTTTGGGGTAACTATCTTATTGGTCTTGTTACCTTAGAGAGTTCTTAATAGATCTCTAAT
The DNA here is from genome assembly GCA_036937905.1 of Salvia rosmarinus. Lineage (NCBI taxonomy): Eukaryota > Viridiplantae > Streptophyta > Magnoliopsida > Lamiales > Lamiaceae > Salvia > Salvia rosmarinus. The sequence continues at coordinate 37,501,850 of CM072821.1, forward strand.
AGTAGTTAATCAATCTATAAAATTCCCGATCTTATTTTAGATCATTGATGTCTTTCATCTTTAATTGTTTTGTCCTTTGTCAGATCTACATCGTTTTCTTCTAAAGACACTATGTGCCTGAGGAATATTTCTCTTTTAAGCCGAAATTTACAAAACTGTACTTGGCAAAATTTTACCCGGTTTTTAAAAGTCGTAAGACAGCCCTTCGATTTCCTTTATGTTCTTTCTCGTCCTTTGAATAGATAAGAACATCATCCATGAGGATTGAGATAAAAATTATCTAGGTATGTGTGAAACACTCGATTTTTGAGGTTCATGAACAGGGCTGGTGCATTGGTTAGTCCGAATGGCGTAACTATTATCTCATAGTAACCATATCTTATTCAGAACAATTCATTTCCGTATTTCGGATGCCATTCTTCAAGACCATATAATATTACATCATAATGCCTCGGTGAGGACTTTTATACATTACTTACGGTCGGTCTACGAAATGACTGATTACAAGGCGTCTAGCTCTTTTTACAATCAAAACTTTGACACTTTATTAACATATTCACAAAATTTCCAAACTACGTTTATTTTACATATCTTAATCACACCATTTTCATCATAAACCATTATCTACATATAAGTCTTATATGATCCTAAGATTCTATGTCTTTGAATGACCTTTGTCGGAGTCGTACTCCTCCCTTGGAAACTTGTCTTTCTCCAAGCACGTTTTGTTTTCATACTCACGATGATCATTCTCTTTCGAGAGCCGTGGTCAAGTCGCCTCTCGTTTCTTCTTCAATACTAGAAGTTGGTGTTACTTTTATCAGAAAGTATGGTTGGGTTGGTAGCGGTAACTCTCCTAATCCACGAGGGCGATAAGATTTTGTCCTTTTGTCCTTCTCGTCTCTTTCTGGTACCATTGATGGCACAGGACGTGGGGCGGCGTTTGGAACATCATGGTACAACCATTCCTTTATGCCGTGCTGTGTAACTTGCCGAGGACCAGGACAAGTACTCGTAGGTGTCGTTCCCTACGCATTATATGTATACTTGAGCCTGTTGATAAATCCTGGTAAGTCTGTCCAGGCTTCGGAATTTTTATCATGGAGAAAATATTCTCTTGATATTCCTTTTGCAAAATTCTACCGATCGGTTGGTAAATGACTGATAAGTCGTTGGATACCATCCTCATTTGTCACTCTATAATTACGAGCATCCTTCCAAAGATGTAGGAACTTCTTCAAACACTGTCCTAAATTCATGCCTAGTTCATAATAAAAGAGCCGATACGCTCGTGTGAGTTATAAACTTGTAGGTCTTGGGGTTAACTCCTTTTTTTTTTTTACTCGTCAGACCTCTTTTCTTGCCATCTGTAAACATATAGTTCTAGATGAGTCCGACTTAAATTAAGCAATGGAGGGAATTTTTAATAAGAAGGATCTCTTGATGAATTATACACCTTAAGACGTATATATCCTGTAGACTACTTGTGACACGACTCATGACATTTATCTTAATACTTATTTTACGTTTTACATCTTCAGTCGTATGTTGCCTTAAAGATACTCGCATAGGTGAAACAGTAGGTACTGATATTCTGTCGTGTAAAACTTCTAACGAAAAGGCTAGGCCCAGGTCACAAATCACATGAATGACAGCCATTTCCGAAACTTCTTGTCTCTAAAATTATTTTTTACGTTCCACATAGATATAATGATCCAAATCATTGGATAGTACTTTAGGCGATTCTAGGTTCAATTCTGAGCTTAAGTAACACTTGTGATGGTCATAATTCCCGTATAGGTAAGGAGATTTTCATTTCTTGATTTGCTTACCCTGAGTTGGGTTCTATCGCTTCTACGCATACTTGTGCGATGTCAAAAAGCGAAGCACCTAATTTGAACAAAATCTTATGGGTATTCTGAGAAATTTTTCCTCATACCTATTCTGCCTTTTGGTTCTGTTTGTTCTGTTTTCGATGCGAGGTATATGCTTTGGTCTACGGTGTTCCCGTTTATTCAAGTAAATGTCTATTTCATATGTCATTGTCCTTTCCATTGGGACATTATGTTCCCTTGCTACGCCTTCTGTTGCCCCATTCACCCTATACTTCTCGGTATCAGTCTCGTTATGCTTTTACCAATAGCATTTGTGATTAGGTCTACATCAACCAATCCTTTGATATTGATATATTTCGATAACTAAATCTTATCGTAGAGATCGTCATGTCTCTATTACTATCATTCATTCCTAATCCAGTATGAATGATTTAATTCCCTTTTTCACTTTATCGATCTTAGGAATATATTTCATATATCCTTACTTTAAACTCTTTTCTAGAAATCCTTGTCTTGGCATTTAGTGCCATCGTTTGTAATATCCCTTTTTTGATATACGTCATTTCTTCTTAATCTTTTATTGATTCATCGTGCAATTTTGCATAAGATAAAATCCTTTGTCCACTGGGGATGTATTATACTTTTGCCTTGACGTCAAATATCCTTACCATTTTTTTTCGACATTCAATGAATGCTTCATTTCCATGTCCGAGATACTTAATATCCCACTTTATTGATCGTCGCAAAAGTATGAAGGATAATCTTTCCAATTGGATTTACCTTAAAGTCCCTCAATGAGAATCTCTTTCTGTGTTCTCTTGGACGTATTTCCTTTGCAAGATCTATAGAAGCTATCTTGTTTATTAACTATTAAGTTACACAAGACAAGCGTTTCATGTCATTATAACTTAGAGTATTAAGATTTATTTCAAAATAATGAATCTATTTCTTAATCCGTTTCTTTACTTCAAGGGAATTACCTTACTTATCGAAGTCATAACATCTCTGAGGCTTATATCATATCATGAACTATCTACTTGTATAGTTCGTAATTTCTTCTACTATTTTTGACTTTTATCCATTTTCTTGAGCATGGTATCTGAAAGTAATCTTACTCTCGTTTTACTTCGGTTCCCACTTTCAGGACTAGAATCGTCATTATTGTCATATGGCTTGGTAGGGTAGTATATTCGTACACCATAACTTAAATTCTAAGCATCTTTCTTTCATGTCTTGGCTTTGAAGATATTTTCTTCACACTTGGCTTACATTCTAGGGCTATCCTAGTCGCTCACACAATCTCGAGGGTTATGATTTCTCAATCTCATTATCATCTGTTTAACCATGTTTCAATTACTTGGAATCGATTATGCTCAAGCATAATCTCATTAACTTAGGTATAAGGAGAGAGATTTATTTCCTGAGATGCTATCATTTCTTCATATATATATTATTTGAAAAGAATATCTTGCATGCATCTTTATTCTTTTAAACGTGTCTAACCTACTAGCGATGTTTCAAGGATATCCAACTATCTTAAAGATAAGTTGTAATCGCTCTCGTCATGACATAATAAGGGAAATTCATATCCCACAGATATCATATACTTTTCTTTGCTTTTATTCTTGCATTCAATGCTAAAGAGTATCTTATTCATAATTTTGTTATCATAACGATTAAATGCGATGGTATAACTTCATTGTTATCATCCTTTGTTAACCCCATCAAGGGTCATCACATCATGTGTGCCATAGGAAGAATATCTCGCCTCATCGAGATTTTCTTTACATCATAATTTCTTGATGCTATCACTTTATCGATGCGAAACTTTTGGGTGGTGAGATAAGTCAACCTATTTCATGCCCGACATTTATCGCTTTACTAATTCGCTCTTGGGTGACAAGGTAAGTCAACTTTCATCTTACTTTATGGTTTCAAGAATCAAGGAGAAATTATCACGACTACCTACAAAGTATTGTCTCATCCATCAAGATAACATCTTTTCAATGATTGAATCGATATGTTCCTTGGGTGAATAAATGGGGCTCTAGGGTCCGAAGACCGAATGACGACTCTTGAGATTTCTTTGGTCATATGGGCTGGCGGACCGTCACAATTATATTCTCGATCACGCAAGGATTTGGGTTCAAAAGGACACTTTGTAAATTTTTGAGTTGGAAGTTTTCTTCAGAAGAAGTGAGAAACTCGAATGATTTCTCAATTGGAACTAGGTCATAGAGTTAAAACTCAACGACAGAAATTGGGTAACGAATAGAATTTTGAAAACTCATATACCCGTAATAGTTCATCAATAAAGGTTCTCATGTGTGTCAGGGCTCCACTGGTATTACTGGAAATCTTACTTTCTTTATAAAATTCTAAGGTCCGTATCATACTATAACGTTCTTACTCTATACAGATCATAGATCTAACTTCAACTGTTTCTCGTGAATTCTGGAGTAGGAATATGGAATTTGGTCCTTCATAAGAAATGAAGTTCAGTGCATTTGGGACACGTAGGCGAAAACCATACGTAAATCGGAGTTTACACGATCAAAAACTAGTCAAAACAAAATTACTGCACAGTGCAGGAAAAATTTACGCGCGCTCGTGCCGAGGTCATAAGCAATGCCGACGCAAAGGTCGTGCACGTCGTTATCAATGCCGAGGTAGTACAGAGTCATACCGAGCCGAGGTCGTACAGGCTACCAAAGTCGACATGTCAAATTCGATGTTACAAATTCCCGAAGTCAAAGTCGACGGTCGCACAGGCCGAGGTCGAACAATTTCGTATAGATCTTTTGCTTTTCGATACTCAAGATGGAATGAAGTTCTCAAATCCATCGTTACTCTTGTTCTTGTAATGGAAGGAAGTTCTTACTTCTATGTTCTTTCGTAAAAAGTGATCATGCTTCTTAAAAAGTCTACGTTCTGTTGAACTAGCATGCTCATCATCATAATCAACTTTGAGATTGAAGTAAAACTTCGAATATTCCTACGTAGCTCATTTGTACGCACGTATTTCGTTGAATTTAAAGAATTCCACATATCATATTTGACAAATCAATGTCCAATCTCAATCATTTTAAAACATGAATAACATAACATTGTTCATAATAATGAACCCTTATTACATTTCAGAAATTCAAACATTTCATCTTTGGCATATCGTGCCAAAACTTTCTCATATCATTGTCATCATCTTTCTTATATCTTCCTTCTTTTCATAACTTTCTTGACAAATCATTTGTCATATCATTCATTCTCAACCTTTCTCATAGCTTTCAATTCTTTTAAAAGATCATTTCAATCATCCTTCACTTCAAACTTTTCATTTTATTTAAAAAAAATCATTTCATAAACATTCGTCCGGCCAGGCTAATTTTCAAAACTTTGGGAAAAGAGTCATTTACCTCATTTCGGTTGAGCTTGATATGATGGAGTGTTGAGCATTGTCAGCTGATCTCTAGAAGTCTAATGACTCAATCTAGACTTAACCTTAAAGAAGATTTTGGGTTCAAGAGCGAACCGCTCTGATACCACTCTGTCACAGCCCCTAAATCCTAAGTGCGGATGTGAGGATTATAACTCTAAACAGGATAAAATACAAGGAGGCTCTTTTAACAATAAGCGTAATACATATGTCAAGTATATTCTTGGACTTTAGTACATAAATTTAGGTTCTTGCAATGAAAACATGTGATATGTACATATGACGACGTCTTATCAAGGTATAAACCTTTCAAAGAACAACATTCCTATTGCTCAACACCGCCCATCCATCATCACTCAACCCGCACATTTAAAACAAACATGCGGTGAGTACAAGAATGCACTCGGTGGACTCATGCCAAAACATTTTATCATTTGTAGATTACATCGCCATATCATGGTAAGACACAAGGGTTTTAGTTGAAAATGCCTTGTGCTTACTAAAATATTTTCATCATTTTTCAAAATCATCGCTTGGCCAGGCATTTTTCTTGGTGTATATGATCCGTATCCCTTATCATCATTTCATCATATCATCATAGTTGAAAGTCGTGAGGGAGGCCTCCTCTACGACCCGTGACCGCCGTGAATTGTCCTTACAAAGACACAACACCTTAGGTGTACACGTTAATCCTAGCCGTGTATTGTCCTTCCCAAGATAGGATCCAATATCGATTTCATTCATAAGTTGGGAGCGACCCAACACATTCATGTCATTCATATCAATCTCATGGATAGGATACATACACAAAACATAAACATTTTTGGCAGGTAATCATGTAAACATTTTATAAGCATTTCTTGTAAGAAAGCATCGCAAATAAAATATTTCAATAGCATTTCATTTTTGAGTAGAGTAAAGCCCACCTGGACTATGGTTCGTCTTAAACTTGAGTATTCGACAACGTCCGACCGTCGCGTCCGCGTCCACACCTTTACATAAAAACGATATTTTAGTACGTTGTTCACGTTTCTCGAGACTCTCAAAGTCGAGAATAAACTCTGATATTCTATATCGATATAAACTGAATTCCTTAATGAATTCGATACGCTTTTCCATTTATCCATAAATCCTTATTATTCATTTATAACGTTATTAAATATAACGTTTCGTTATAAACATAGTGATCTACGTTTATGAAATTTTATAAATCCCAAATATGTCCAAAATAATATTTAGACATATAATATATTATTACTCTTAATTAAAAGGATTTAAAAATCCTTATAATTCCTTTAATGCTCTTGGTAATTCTCAAAAATTACCAAATGATTTCCAATTTTTTTTTTAAATTCATATAGCGTATTATTATACACTATGATCATTAATATGAATTAATATCAACCATATAACATAGGGGAGTTCTACACTTAGTCAAATTTTAAGTGTTTGAAAATCAGCAAAACAGCTTAAAATTAACCCAAGTGACGTACTTTGACGATTCATAACTCTCGATTCAGAATACGTATGGTCGCAAAAAGATACATTCTGGAAACCTCTAAACATGTACTACAAGTTCTAAGAAGGAATTAAATCCAAAAGAGTCGTGGTTCTGTAGATATAGGTCTCAAAGTGGGCAACTCAAACTGACTTCCATACTTAGAAACTTTTTCAGAATTTTCAGTTTTAGCTTAACGACATGGGGTTTTGCGAGGCTCATAACTTTTGACTCACAATGCCAAAATGGATGAAGGTTACCAATTTCGAATCCTTGTAAAAAGAACTACATATTTCATGAAGACCATACTGGAAAATATCTGACGCATCGAGAAATATATAAGTCCAAAGTTGACTAGTTGGAAATGGACAGTTTCCAGTAGGTGACTTTGGGTCGATGAAAGGTATACCTATGAAACTTGGTTTGGGATCAAACTTTCCAGATCATAACTAGACATGGTGAGGAACATTTCTTATGAAGAAACCCAAGTCCAAATCGGACTACAAACAGCTTTAACATCTCACGTAAAAGTCATACTAGAATCAGCCTATTACATGGAAAAATTCACTAAGGCAGTTTGTCCGAAAAGCTTACTGTAATGTATCAACTTTAAAAATTCACCGAGGACTCATTATAAGGAATCTGGGAATGCAACCAATCATATTGAAAATCCACTTAAGTCTAGTTTAATCTAGAAAAAGGCTCACTCAATGATTCACAATATATTGGGAGCTAAAAATATTTTACCACAAGCTATCACTCCCGTGACAGTTTTGTGCAGTTAACTTGTAAAATCTGGAATAAATAGTAATCATTTTTGGAAAATTCTGAAAATTTACATAAATCTTCTATACATGCTGAATTATGTTTCTGCCAAATTTCAGAGTTTTATCATTAGCCAAACGTAAAACGAAAGCCACGTACTATGGGTGATGAACACGGCGATTTCACAGATTTGTGCAGTGTTTTTGATAAATACAATTAAAATAGTAAATCAAATTGGATTGACTTGAAATTTTACAGAGGCATACTAGACGCATGTAAATTCAACATATTAAAATTTCACAATCATCGGACCACTGTAACTTAGTCAAATAAATTTATGAAGTTACTGATTTCGTAACAAACTCCCAGGTTTTATTAGAGATCAGTTTTTGTACATTGATTTCTTGCAAGCCTTTCATCACACCTCATATGCACACTACTTGCACGAATCCATGGTGGGAATGGGTCTCCTTAGAGCAATGAGAGATCAGAAAGGGGGGGAAAGAGAGATTATCGGTGGTGTAGGGTATGGGAAAGGCTGAAGTGGTGTAGAGAGGTGGGGTGCTTATGGTGGTGACACCTAAGGGGGCATGTGTCCTTCTACACACATGCACACCTACACTACACACTACACTCACAATACATGCACGAAATTGTACACATATATATGTATATATATCAGATTTTAATAGTGTAGTTAGGTTATAATTAATCCAATGTCACTTAGATACATGTAATAGGAGAAATCAACAAGATAAACTTGTACACATAAGTGTGTAGTTTTCGGCTATTACATTACCAATGGGTCCAATTTTATTTTACATGCCAAATATTGATATATGTTATACTCATATAGTTTAGATGATAAATAATATCGTAGGATAAATTAATGGCATCATTTTCTGCAATAAAAATCGAGTTCGAAAATTAGGGTTTTCGAACGTTTGAAAAATTTGGTCACTATCAAATCTTGACTATCTAGCATTGATTTAATGCTAAATAATACAGTAATTACATATAATAATCATAGGAAATTAATTTCTATAATTCCTTGATCAATACATTCACTTTTCGTTTCGTCTCTAAACGTTAACGTTTCAAAACGTTAATTATCGACTCATCTCGAAAAGATCGTAATAAAGTCGTAATCACTTTATTAAAAAATATTCCATTAATAATGGAATTTAATTCTAAGCTTGATTGCTTAGAAAAATTTACGACGTTTTAACTATCGATACGAAATCGACGTTAAAGTAATACCGTCGATACGCTTTATAAACTTCATTTCCTTAATTCACGATTCTCAGTGAATATAAAATAGGAATTCATTTCTTCGTAAACAATCGAAATCATTATTCGATATCTTATGGATTGAATCATCTCAAATGAATTCCTAATTTACGGGTTTTAAATACCGTAATTAGGCATATAATTCTGCGGGGTATTACAGACATTCCTAAGAGCTACCGAAACGAAAGGAACATGAATTCTACAATCTCGCCGAGAAAGACAACGCTCACGAGACTACGACCGTGCATTCTATGAGATGTCATGGTATGTGCCTCACTGGTCGACAACGATGAGAAGAGGAAAGAAAAGTTATGGATGGGATTCCGCCATGAAATCGTGGTTTTAGCCGGCCATGAAAATCGACTTACTGGTGAGGCCCTCAAGCAGGCATTGGACATCGAGGCCGCCTTGCCCGAGGATAGAATGTCGTTGTGCATCCGCCCGAATCACCGTGGGGATCGTGGAAGAAAAATAGGAAGAACCCCACCAAGGTCAAGGATCCAATGTCGGCCAGCCGACAGAGGCCATGGCAAAGGAATAACATGTCATCCGCACGGGCAAGGTAATGGACGCCCATGGTACCCGTACACAGCGTGGAAAACCAGTTCGTGAGACTCCCGTGTGTCCAAGGTGCCATAGGAGTCACAGGGAACATGCGATTCACGAATGACGGATGCTTCAAGTGTGGCGGTAAGGGTCACTACTCCGGGACTTTCAGGATACACCAAGGAGGAAATGATCGTCCCAATATGCCTAACCGAGTCCAACCGGTCCGTATATCCAAGCTCAACTGCTTTCAAGAGCACGCCCGGTTCAAGATTTCCACCGATCCAACGAACCTATCAACCACGGCAACAACGACAACAAAGAATGGCGACAACAGAACAACAATATTGACGGCCGCCACAATAATAGCAAAGAATATAAACAACAATAGAAAGAACCACCATCGCAAGCCGTGGCCTACGCCTCAATCAAGAAAGGGAATTCCGCAGAACCACCAAGGAACCAAGGAAACTTGGCGTGTATGGGAACACTCATCCAATTGCTCGTTATCCTACTATTTGATACTAGCGCCAGATTATTTTATAGTTGAAGCATGCGTAGAGAACTTAGGACTAGATCTAAACGCTTGAACAAATCATGAGAATTTCTTCACCAAGAGGGAGGCATAAGAACGGTAACCCACACATGCTCGAACCTAGATCTTGGACTAGGCTCACTTAAGGTCATGACAGATAACCTTCACGTCATAGCTATGACAGATATGGACATAATTCTAGGAATGGATCAGTTAACCGAACACAATGCGACCATCCTGTAATGAAAGGAAAATTTATTTCCAACATCCCGGAGAGAAACCTATGGACTTTCATGGAATCAACATGGGGAGGAGATTCTCAATCATATCCGCCCTACAAGCAAAGACGTTGCTAAAAAGACAGAGAACCACGCCTACCTTGTCTATCTCCGTGAGGAAGATCGAATGAGAGAATGATAGAAGACGTTTCGATCGTGAAGGAGTATCCAAATGTTTTTCCGTATGAACCATCGATTACCGCCAAACCGATGCATTAAGTTCACGATCGATCTTGAACCGTGTTACGCCCGTGTCGAAAGCCCCATATCGGATGGCACCAAAAGAACTTGAGGAATTAAAGATCCAATGCAAGAACTCTTGGAGTTAGGTTTCATTAGACCTAGTGTGTCTCCATGGGAGACCGTCCTTTTCGTGAAGAATGAGGATGGCACGTTGAGAATGTGCATAGACTATCGAGAGTTAAACAAGATAACTCTTAAGAATAAGTAATCTTTGCCCAATTAAAGATCCGCTTGATCGACAAAGGAGCAGGAGTCTTTTCAAGATAGATTTAAAGTCCGATACCATTAATGAGGATTAGACCGTAGGATGTACTGAAGCGGCTTTCCATACAAGGTATGGTCATTAAGAATTCATTGTTATACCCTTTGGACTTATAAATGCCCCAACAGTATTTATGGATGTCATGAACAGGGTATTTCACCCATATTAGACAAATTTGTCTTAGTATTCATAGATGATATCCTAATATACTCCAAGAATAACCAAGAACATGAAGAGCACTTGAGAACCGTGCTGCAAAAATTAAGGCAATAGCAACTCTTAGCCAAGTTTAGCAAGTACGAATTTTGGTTAGACGAGGTGACATTTTTAGGTCACAACGTGTCCGTCGAGGGAATCAAAGTAGAATTATACAAGATCGATACAGTTCGAGAATGAGAATCATCGAAGAACCCGAATGAAATTCAGAGTTTCTTAGGACTTGCCGACTATTATCGAAGATTTATCGAAGGATTTTCAATGATAGCCTGACCCATGACCCAATTGTTAAGAAAAGGAATCAAGTACATTTGGACCGCCGAGTGTGAGGCTAGTTTCCAGAGATTGAAGGAGTTGGTGACGACAAAGACCATATCAGCATGATCTAAGCAAATAAGGAGTACACAATCTACACGGATGCTTCGAAGAATGGATTAGGATGTGTTCTGATGCAAGAAGGCAAAGTTATTGCTTATGCTTCAAGAAAATTACGGCCACATGAGTTGAACTATCCTACGCACGACCAGGAATTAGCAGCGGTCGTACATGCCTTAAAGATTTGGAGACACCACCTCTATGGAGTTAGATGTGAGATCTACACTGACCATAAAAGCCTGAAGTATTTCTTTGAGCAGAAAGATCTTAACTTGAGGCAGCATAGATGGTTGGAATTGGTGAAAGATTACGATTGTGGTATCAATTACCACCCGCATAAAGCAAATATGGTAGCGGATGCTTTGAGTCGCAAATCCCACTCTAGTTTAGGATGTCTCTCACTCATGAAGAGATGCTTATAAAAGAATTTCAGAGGATGAACATCGAAGTTATAGACCCGTCTCAGACGTTAGAAGGTTGTATTGCAAAGTTGATTGCAATCCCGGACTTAAGAGCCCGAATCTTAGAAGCCCAGAGGAAGAGCAAGAAGCTGGAGGGAGTACGAGCTAAGATCAAGGACAATAACCACAAAAATTTCAGAGAAACAACAGATGGTGTTTTGCTATATGATGAGAGAGTGTGTATTCCAGAAGATGAAGAGCTTAAAAGTGTGATTTTGAAGGAAACCCATGAGACTTCTTACACCGCACACCCCGGAAGTACCAAAATGTACCAAGATGTCAATGAGAAATTTTGGTGGGATGGAATGAAGTGAGACGTAGCTTCATTCGTAGAACGTTGTTTGATGTGTCAACAAGTGATAGCACTCCACCAGCGATCGTATAGAACCTTACTGTTACGCCCTAATTCCCGAGAGAAGGCATGGATCCCGAGGTGTGATTAGGGTTGGGGGTTAAGAAACGGGGAAGAATGGGGATACATATATAAAGCATACATAATAACAAGATATGCCCAGAAAATCGGGCAACATTTCCTCTATAACTAGGACATATCCTGAAGGGGATGGGTGAGCAAACAATCCACCAACAGAATTATATCGACAACATAACTTCAATGAACGTGATCTTGATTTGATATTAGTAATACATGGAAACAAAATAGCATTACATCTTGTTGACTACACCGTCAACCACATTGCATGCTCTTATCGAAACTCACAAAGATAATAACTTACTAGCGAACCTTGTTCCCAATCGTAGAGCAAAATAAAGTGACAATAATACATCAACAACATAATACATAAACATAACGCAGCATCGCGGAAGCAATAGTCATGAAAGAAACCGCAGCTCAACCCCTCAGCGTCGCCCGTCCAACCCTCTTCCATCTATGAAAATATTTGAAAAGATTTTGGAGTGAGTACTAGCACACTCAGCTGGGGTTTTTAACATAAAACAAAATCCATGATACCGTGTTCAGAGCACTTACCTTAAAAGGCTTTAAAACGTAAACCCACTTCTAAGTAAGCAAAAGAGATTTTCCTTTTTGATACGACCCGTTATTATCATTACTCCCATCATAGAACCACGGCTCAGAACGTATCCTGCCAGCCCATCACATCTCGGCCCGGAACATATCTAGCCAGCCTACAATATCTCGGCACGGAACATATCCAGTTAGCCCACGCTCGGAACGTATCCAATTGGCTAAATCAATGGGACTTCATGGGTCTATCCCCGCCGTAACCATAACCACTTCATTTTCATTTCCGTGTGGACTTTCGGGTCTATCCACTTTAGAACCATAACCACAAGGTCGGGTCTATCCTTACGATCAATACTCAAGATGGTGATCAACCCATCGAATAGAGATCCGTGCACAATCATAATAGAACCATATCTCGGAGCAAAGAACAGTAACAACTTTGTTAAAACATTTTCACGGCACACATGTTTTATTTTTGAAATATCAAAGTAAATAACTCAAAATAAGCATATATAAACCAACCTGAATAGTCGAAAACGTCAACTGGGAGATATCCACAGATCCAACGACCTCACCGATTGCACTGGTAGGTACCTGGTAACAAGATGGAACTACTTTTGGAGTCATATCCCACAAAGCAAAGCAACAACGTGATCCAAACAAAGATCGAAGCGAAACGGGGGTTTTCGACTTTCTGAACCCACATTTGTCATCCTCCGAGTTTTTAAATCAACTCGATGCATAAGGGAAATATATTCAGGGCATCAAGACCTATAATAGTGTACCTTCAAAATATGCATGCATGCAAGTTAACACAAATCTTAGCAGCGAAGAAGCTTCAAAAATCGATGCCTATCCTCAAATCCATGATAAATCATCCAAAACCGATGCATGAAAATGGAAACATAAGCAATATGCAAAACGAGGAACATGGAATGACAAGCTATGTTGAAAATGGATAACCTAGGCATGTACTTCCTTTAGAAACTCGAAACGATTTAAAACATCCCGACATGCAAATACATAAAAACGAAAAATGGAATCGGTACTTGAAGAGAACACATACCACTTTTGGCGGCCAACAAGGCGGCAATGACGGTAATGGGCTGCGACGGTCGACGACAAAATTAACCAGCCTCTGACCGTTTTCTCGTCCCGTCCCTTTAGAAACCCGAGTTTTATGCTTTGCTATCTACTAAAAGGCGGAATCAAAATAAGAAAAGGACAAACCTGAAAAAAAGGGCCGCCAGGAGGTGGTGGCGGCGGCGCAAAATAAGCGTCATCGCCGAGCCTCCCCGTCTCGATCCCCACTCCTCCAAAGGCTTCCACAACAGCACTGAAGCTGCTTGGCTCGTCCGTAAACACAGAGAGACGAAGAAAATGAACGTTGAAAATGAAGTCCCTGCCCTCTATTTATATGAAAAGCGGGGGTCTTGTACATAACAAGCGCCCTTTTTGAAAACGCAAAAAGCGATGCATCTTTCGTAAACGGATTCCAAAATTAGCAAAGTTGGTACCCTTGGACTCAAAATAAAATACCGGACACAACGCCTATAAACAAGATATGCTTTTAAAAGTCCCATGAAAAGTCTGGTTTTTCGATAACTTCCCCAGAGTGCCAAACCTTCGTGGGTGGTCGAAAACCTGCATACTTAGTGTCTATGAATTCGTCATAAGACACTCTTCACAATGCCTGAGATTTCGTGAGGTCGCATCACCAAATAAAAAGTCAACCTTGACCTTTTTCAAAAATGTGCCAAACAAACTCGAAGCTTAGGAAGGACGGGTATTACATCCTCCCTCCTTATGATAAACGATTTTTACCCGCTTATTGATGATATATTAAGATGAATTTAGATCTATTAAGTGCTTTACATTGTCATTCTTAATGCTTTTAGCTATTTTTGGAAGATACTGCTCTTGAGTTCCTTTTTGGTGTTTTGTAGGCTTATAAGATGATAATCGAAGCATGAAGCGAAGCACGAACCAAAGACGGAAAGAATCAAGGCCTAGCGGGCACCCTAGCGGCCGCTAGCCCGGCTGCGAGTGCCTGTGGAATCGTTCTGCCCAGAAACTAGCTACCGACTTCACGACCACGAGGTCGGCCGCTAGGCAAAACGCCGCGACCGTGAGCCCTGCCCGCGAGAGTCTCCAAAAAAGCTTCTGCCCGATTTCTAGCGACTAGCTAGCTACCGCGAGCTCGGCCGAGAGGCATACCGAACGATCGTGAAACCTGGCCGCGAGCACATCGAAGAAATGACTGACTCAGCGCTAGCGACCGAGCTAGCAACCGCGAGCTCGACCGCGAAGCGCGACGGCTTGGTGCGAATTAGAGTTTCAGACCTATGCCTATATATACCCCTAAGCCTATCATGCGCTTATGTCCACTTTTTTACCTATTTTTTGCATAGAACTTAGTTATTTTCATATTTTCTTGCTTTAGCTTTGATTTTCCATCCATCTAAGCTTAGATTATTATTGTTCTACTTTAGTTCTACGATTTGTAATCGCTTTGGAACGATTTCTTCCGAAGATTTTTAGATTCTCTCATTTTTCTACTCGGGTTTGGATTCAACTCAATCATTGTTCTTCCGGCACTACATTACGGGTTTAATCTATTCAATTCTTATTTTTATGATTCTTTCGTATTTTATTCATATGATTATGTCTAGCTAAATTTACGTTCTAATCATAGGGTTTGTATGATTCTAGCCTAAGTGTTGTGATTCCTGCTATCTGCTATTTACCTTCGAGGCATTGATTTGTGATTCTTGGTGCTTAATATTATGTGTTAATTTCTGATCAATCTTGATACATACATAGTTGTAAGTTAATTACTTAACAGTTTTAATTGTCAATTGATCTTGAATGCGCAATACGAGTAAGCCTTGAGTCGTAGCTGAGATAGAAACATTCATATGAAGCTTATTATTTGTTATCATTTTGGAGTTACTAATTTTTCCCTTGAGACATAACTGTAATAGGGAAAATTAGTAATCTACTGCCACAATTGTTGTAACTGAAGTTGTTGGTTATATATGTGATCTTTCATCTTGGCTGGATTAAAATTGGTTAATAGGAAACATGATAAACATACCCTGTGGGTAGGATTAATGCATCCCTGGGGTTAGTCTTTCAGTCTTATTATCTCTTTGAGTATTTATTTATTTGTCTTTATTGCTTTATTTTGTCCTTGACTTTGAATCTAAGATTTGAAGTCCCAAAACCTTTTCCAAAACCAAATCTATTACTTGGATAATTGATTGAGCTAAAAAAAAACTCAAATTTACTCGCAATCGCATTTAGGTAATTGTAGCGTGATAAGTTAACCCAAGTCATCTCTCAAGGAAAACTTAAAAGGGCTATTGTTCGTGTCGCACACAGAAAGCAATTAAATCCTAAACATTCTAATAACAAAGGCGGTTTTGAAACATACGGGAACAGAAATACTTAAAATAAACAGCAATCCTAAGCTAGGGGTTGTCAATCCCGAGCTAAACTAATAAAACATTAAATCTAAACCAGGGGTTGTCAATCCCTAGTTGAACTATGAAAAACAGTAAAATGAAAGCAATAAACAAAAGCAATATAAATCAAAGGAACATGAAAACAATCCACTGTCACTATGGAATTGAATCCAATAATAATCATAAAATAATAACACTATGAAATTTATTCCGATAGAACTGATAAGTCCAAAAGCATAAATCCAACAGCATAAAACTATAAATTAAATAATTCAAAGGATGAAATAAAGAACATAAAATAATACTATGTTTCTATCTATTGTTGCCTGAAGAACTCCCGAAAGAAAACTTGAAGAATAGCGTCGCGGCTGCGTGTTGTAAAACTAAAATTCGAACTCCGTTATTTTGACCTAGCGCGTATATTTATATAAATATTGAGTAAGCGCCAGTTGCGGATGAGCGAGCGCGGAGCGGAGTGTTCTGTTCCCAATGTGAACATCGGCTTAGACCGAGCTCCGCCGTAAAATATTCTCAGATTGAGCTTGAGCACTCGGTGAAGGCGAGCGGGCTACCAAAAAATGCTTCTATCTTATAAACGAACGCCGGTTGAGGAGTGAGCGCGCGAGGGAAAAGCGCGAGCGGGCGCTCGCTGTTGAGCGCCGGATGGGCGAGGGCGATAGAGGACCAGCGCGCGCGGAACATTGGGATGGCAACGCGAGTGGGGTGCTGGGCATAGTCCAGCACCGGATGGAGCCAAGCGACGGGAGGAACGTGTGCGGAATGGGCGCTGGTTTCCCAGTGCAGGACGGAGAACACAGCGCATAAGGTGAGCTTGGCGTGGTGTGGTGGCGCCACCGGGGCGAGGCGAAGGCTGATCCGCAATGCACGAAGGCCGCTATCGAAAGGCCGGATGAGGCGACGGGGTGAACGCCGAAGCGAGCATTGCGGTGAACGCCGGTGGGCGCTGGGCAATGCGAGGTTGGCGAAGCGCGATTGGGATCCAATGCCGATCGGGCGATGTGTTGAGCGCCGATTGACACGGAGCGGGTGCACGTTGCCAGCGGGAGGTTGGGCATTGACGAAGCGCCGGATAAGCGCATGGGCGATGCGAGCGCCGCACCGAGCGCCGGGTGAGTTGGCTGGGCTTGTTGCATGATGCTGGCGGTTGCGGATGCTAGTGCGCGGTGCACATGGTCGAGTGCGGGGGGCCATGCGCGACTTTGACTATTCACCCTGCTCACTGCCCGAACTCCGAATTGTAACCGCTTATGCCTATGAACTCCTGTCGAGATGCTCTTCAATATACTTGATCCTTGGCAGATTCATTTCATCCTATTTAATACCGATTTCTACAAAATATCAAAACAAACCAAATAAGTTTGAATCGATAAATATTAATCAAACCAACGACATAAATAGGATAAACTACCGAAATGACATGTAAAACAATACCAAGAATAAGCACAAATTCATACCAAAGAACTCCCCCATACTTATCCATTTGCTTGTCCTCAAGCAAAGTCTATACTAATAAGAGTAGAAAAATAACTCATGCAACTTAACTCTTAATCTAATCAATCAAACTTATTTTTGCAATTCTCCCAAACATGATGAATACACAATCAAAGTTAATGTGAAAATATCAAATAAACAAGTTATTTTTGCTCAGACCTATCTTTCTGCTAGGGATGAATTAACTAAAATGGTTACCTTTAGCAACAAGTTTCTTTGATAACATAGAAAGTATTAACAGATTTTGGAACAATGTTCGAAAGGTGAATTCTTGATAAACTCGAGTCTCCTATCGTGGTTTCCCATGCCCATTTCTCAATTAACGAGAAGAGGGCATAATCCCATCCTCCATTTATACAATCTTAACAAAATATCGAGTTTCATTCTCCTTCTTTTCATACACGTTTTTTTGAAACAAGTATATAGGTAACCACACCGCTATAAAGCACTTCTAGCATTAGTCGGACAAATTACATCAATAACCTTCGATTTCAAATCCATTCGCACAATCTCGCCACACTACAAGAATTTCGCTAATAGACCACGGGAATGCCCATGGTCTATTTCAAAATCCGTGTGGTCTACAAAGGTGTAGTCTATTACGCAGCGGCTATAGACCACGCTGATTTCCCGTGGTCTATTCAGCTATAGACCAAAGTGAACACCGCCGTCTATAATATTATAGACAACGGCCACCAAGGTGAACCACGACATTTCCCCATCGTTTATGACATTATAGACCACGCGGTTTTCACCGTGGTCTATAATCGAATAGACCACGCATTTCCCATGGTCTATAACTCAATAATATAATTTTGTTATTTTATTATTTATTTAATATCTGCTTTCATAATTTGAATGCATGTTTCGCTAATTAAAATAATAATCCAAAAATAGATATAAAATATTTCATAATATTTATATCAAAATCAAGGTACACATTTCATAAGCATTCAAAACGTTATATCCGGAAATTTCCAATCTACATGTATTTTCTAACTAGCTACAAGTATTTTCTAACTAGCTACTAAAATTTATCTAAAATATCCATTCACCATCTTCAACAACAAATATTTTCTAACTAGCTACTAAAATTCATAAAAAAAAAAATCAACTTCACCATCTTCAAGCATTTCACCATCTTTGCTTCAACAACATCAATCATCTAACTTGATCTCATCTACATTATTAGAATAAGTTGTAAAATGGTAAGAAATAAAATTTAGTACATCAAAATCATTATATTCAACAAAAGTATGAAACTTACCATCATCATATCATTTGCAAGAAACATGTTGGGGTATATATTCTTTGCTCTCGATCCTTTGAGTTACTTTTGGCCTAAGAAATATATGAAACCAAATAATTATAAGATAATATAGTTCTTTCTTTTCCATCACCGAATGTTAAAAGGACGTGCGTAAAATTTAGAGATGAAATTGCATTATAGTTATAAGATGTACTTGGTGGCACAACATTTCAAGAAAAGTCGGCTCCTTAGATGCATAAATAAATAGATTTGATAAACTTAGACAACCAAACAAGAAATGAATTTTAATATCATCCATGTCCAAACTTGTGAAACATAATCTTCAAGTTGATCACGTGTTCCTTTAACTTGATTGCCATATTAAAAAAATTAAGATAAAGGGAAGATATTTTATGATTTGAAAACATAGCAAGTCCAACATCATATGAGCAAGATGCAAAACTATTCTCGACCACATTGACCTAAATACAAAGATTTTTCGGACCGGTATGAGAGAATACCGAAAACTTAAGTTATGCCAATTACCCCATCCAACCAAACACCTAATCTCCCAAAGGGTTTGGCAATAAGAAAATGATGTTCGCAACAACTTTGATTGCAAATAATCCAAATTTATCGAAGAATTAGCGTGCCCTTCGCCTCGCCAGTGCATCACCGTATAAAAATGATCACATGGAAGGGTGAATGACCCGCCAATATTCCATCGTGCAAAATCTACAAGACATGAGTTTGATATAAGAAAAGGAAAGAAACCAAGAAATACTAAATACATTTTATCCAGATAGCACTTGAAGGAACCGTGCAAATGATTACCAAAGTAGTAAATAAGAAATAACAATTAATATAATTTTTATTAAACCAATTTTGTCGCCCAAAGGAGTGCAAAAGATAGGATATGGTTTCTTCTCTACCAGTAGAGGCAACTAAAGTTGACCACAAGTATTTGGAAAACAAATTAACTCGTTATAAAGATGTTATGTAATCATGCTTCTCCAAGAGCAGCTGCAATTTAAGTTGGACAATAGAAAAATTCTTTGTTGTATTATTATCTTAAGCAAAGAGACCCTTTTCCTCAAGTAGTGGATCACAAGATTCAATATTGGCGATTTTCCTTGTCTACCGAGTAATTAATTATCTACGGTGATTCGTGAATAATAGTGCAAAAACACATTCGGATGTGTGCCAACGATGATATGATTCGGAGGACCATGCAAAATAATAAGATCATGCGAACCAATTTGACACTGATAGATGGCCATCCATGTACTCATCATATACTTGAATACAATAACACCGACACCGATGCTCTTTTCCAATCAATATAGATAGGCAATGTAAGGAGGTAATCAGATTTAATGTCGATGTCAACATCAAATCCACGGAGACAACTCTTCAAACTCGGCATTGTTAAGCGCCTCATGAAAGCACGCTGAAAATGACCGGGATTACAGCTCTAAAGAAAAATTAAACAATAAGGGAAATATAACAGAATACCCGACTCTAGGGGAGGATTACAAAGCATATCGGGCATGTCCTCGTGAGGGAGCAATGTACTTGACATTGAGCTTAGACTTCCATTGATGCCACTTTGAATTTGTCGATATCAAGCAATTCGCTTATGACTTGTATGCAGCTTCAAGTAACAAAGGTCCTAATCCACAATCCGTTTATTCATCGAAGACAACACCGTTAGGGAAATAACATAAAGATATGGCTTCTCCATTTTTATTCATCTTTAGTCCTTTTCTCGAGCACAAACACACAATCTAAAAGCAGATAATTGCAAATAACATTTCATAATAGAACATAGAACAACTCAAACATAGAGCAAAATCATAAATTAGAAAACTTGAGATTGTCGAGAGTCTCCTGATGGTACTCATGGGTGCCATGTGAGAAGTTAAATCGAGCGACATTTATCCTCGCCAAGAAGCTTCTCCAAAGATCGGCACCGCCCTAGAAGTCGGCCCCAGAGTGCACACGATCTTCGTCTTTGGAACCCGAATGTCATCACATGGCTGCTCCTTCAATATCCCTTCAATGTCTATATTCACCATTGTTAATCAACCTGCAGTTTACCTGATAACACGCACAACACGCACTTACTCAAGCAAGACAATTAATAAGCAAGAATGTGAGTGCAATTCAATGAAAGGAATTTCAAAAGAAAAGGACTCAGATTCAAACAGATGAGCACAAGCCATCATTATCCATATATGCCATTGTTAATCAATC
Source organism: Salvia rosmarinus (assembly GCA_036937905.1). Classification (NCBI taxonomy): domain Eukaryota; kingdom Viridiplantae; phylum Streptophyta; class Magnoliopsida; order Lamiales; family Lamiaceae; genus Salvia; species Salvia rosmarinus. Next base: position 37,523,056 of record CM072821.1, read on the forward strand.
TGAAAATACGATAATACACACTTACTCCTCTCAACCAACAACCTCAAGCAATAAAATTAAGCAAGAATTTGAGCCGCATTTCAAGAAAGGAACTCATCCCAAGGAAACTCCTTATTATGGATATGCTCGCAAAGAAAAATTATATCATATCGTAACCATTGACAATTCTCCATAAGATCTACAATCTTGGCAGCCAAACACAACAAAAAAAATAAAACAAAAAATCAATTTATGTACTTGAGACACATCTAAACAAAATTTTACAGTGAGGCTCGTCATAGTGAGCGTGGCCCTTGAGAGGATAAAGACAATGAGAGAAGAGCATGCCACTATTCACAAATATGTAATCTTCTCCCACTTCAAGCCTCGCCTACATTCAACATGAGGAAACAAAAAATAGGCAACAATGTAATCGATCAAATCAATCGAGTCGACGTTTTTTCAATTAAAACAAACAATTTAAATGAAAACCAGCTATATCTCAAAGCAAACTGATGGGATATAGCCCAACCAACTGGGCCCACTAACAGGTCCAAGCGAGCTGGGCCTAACATTGGTAGAAGGCCCACGCGGTCGAGCCCAAGGCGAGCCCTAATCATTGCCTAAAGCCCTAGCCTCCAGAACCGCTACCCTCGGCCAATGGAGAGGACGCCCCAGAACCAAGGTCAGGCGCCACCCTCCACGTGGCGCACGTAAGACGAAAGGTCCCGGCTCCGGCCAATGGAGGGCATGCCAGAGGAAGAGTCACACCACGACCAATGGAGAGGTCGGGCGCGCCTTCAGGGGCAAAGTCGAAGCTGTATAAATAGAAGGAAAACTGATGTTAGAAGGGTTAGCAATTTACTGAATACAAAGGCTTGTAACCAATACTCTCTCTGTACGAAAAGCTCTAGTAAAAGTATTGAGGAATCATTCTCCGTGGACGAGATCTCATTAACGATCGAACCACGAAAAGCCCGGTGTTCTTAATCGCATTATATAAATCTCGCACACTCACATAGCTAGACTCATCATTGGCGCCGTCTGTGGGAACCTTCGAACAAGAAAGCTTCGTTCCCCTCTACGACTAAATGGCAAGAACACGCACAACCGCCGCCCACGCTGGCAACAACCGTGCTGAGGACGACCAGGTGATCGCTCAGCGTCGCGGAAAAGAGATCGCAGACGCCACGAGCGGTCACACTCCTGAGGGCCACATGGAAAATGTCTCCATACACCCCCAGGACCGCCTCCCCAACGTGGGGGAAGATGTCGACCTCAACGAGGACGAACAAACAGCTCATTCGTACCACGAGGTCCTCGGCCGAGCTGTGACCGAGTTCCTCCACGCCAATATTGGCCAATTCCAAAGCTTCCTCAACCAGAGGACCAAAGGGGCGGGTCCCTCTAGGCCCCCCGGACTGAACACCACGGCCTCTCGAGGCCGCTCCCCCATCCGAAACAGTCAGCGCTCACCTCGGCGTGATAGCCGAGAACGCGCATCGCGCCCCGACGCGCGAGCCGCCACCTCGGCCGAGCCGACCGACCTCATTCGCGGAGCCGCCACCGCGGGCGAGCCGCCACCAATCGCCGCCTCGCCATTCAAGGCACCGCCTCCACCTCGCCATGCCGACCGGAGAGTCGAGCGAAATGGAAGGAAGAAAGGCGGTCGAACTCCCCTGAGGGACGATAGGCGCCGCTATCGATCCCCACCCTCCGTAAAGAGATGGCAACGATCTCCGGGGTTCGACTGCACGGAGAATCATCTCCCTTTCTCGTGGAGATTCTAGACATGCCCCGCCCCACGGTACGGGCACCCAATATAGCGGCTCACGATGGCCTCGGAGACCCTCCGACTTCCTTTTCGCCACACCACCAACATGGCGATCAAGGAATGGAAGATTTTCACATGTGCAAAATCTTCCCGAGAAGTCGCTCCAACGCACGGCGTTGGTTCACCTCGCCCGCCGTAACAAAGATACATCGCTTCCAGGACCTCATGGATCGCCAAGTGGCGCTTATCGAAGATGCCGCCCAAAGAGCCTTCCTCCGACCTACTCACAATCCGCCAGGGCGGACGAGACGATGTCAAACTTAGCCTCGAGGTTCATCAAAGAGTCGCTCAAAATCGACGACAAGAACGATCTCTACATCATCAACGATTCAGAACGGATCCGACCCGCTACCGAACAAAGAAATCACCGTGGAGAAACCAAAGACGGCGAGTAAGCTTTGGAACCTGGTGGACAACTTTGTCAAGGGAGACGAGTCGGATCAAGAAGCGAAACTGGGACGAGCGTAAGTCCGAGAGAAAACCGGACGATCAAGTCGAGGCGCAGATCGCAGAGCGCCTCGACCGAATCAAGAGAGGGGCACGGAGTTCAGGCTCGGACCTCGCCCAACCCCGCCAGAGCCTCCCCCGCCAAATCAAGGGCGAAAATATTCGAGCTCCACGCCGAGCTCTTCCCAAGCCTCCCCTATGAAAGGGGATCCAAGAAGAGGTCCATGACGAGTATTGCGACTATCACCAAGGGTATGGTCATGATACCGAGGATCTATGAAACACGGCTCGCAGATCGACGAGCTCGTTAAAGGTGGGGCCTCAAAAATACCTCGGACGAGCCGGTCCAAGAATGCGAAGCGCAGAAGGAATGGAGGCGGCAACAATCAAGGGCCGACCCCGGGCGACCCAACCCAAGACGACGAGGACGAAGGTCCCAACGCTATGGAGCAGGTCTATGTTGTTACGGATCGCCCTGGGGCGACGAGGTCGCCCTCGAAGAACGATGCCCGAGGCCGCCCTCAAGAGTCAGAACAAGCGACTCGGGATGGTGAGAACATAACGCTTCTCAAGGAGGACCCGTGCCCAAGATCATGCCGCACTGTGACGCCATCACCATACAGTGCGCTGTGGCAACAAAACGCCCACCGGTCTATATCGACATTGAGCCTCCACAAGATCATCTTCCGTAGCTGTCTGGATAAGCTAGAGGTCGGAGGCATTCTCGTGCTTCCCGCCCTCCCAGCCTACGGAGCTTCACTCAAGAAGCAGCCCACCCGAGGGGTCATTACCCTTCCGGCCACCGTAGGCGGGCTCCTGTGCCGGTCACCGTGGCCATCCGATTCTTCCCGGTTCGGCCCCTCCGCATAACATTATCCTCGGGAGAGATTGATGTACGCCACCAAGGCCGCCTGCTCGGTCTACCACCACCATCAAGATTCCCACCCTGGGAGTGCTCAAGATCCAGGGACCAAACGGCCGCAAAAGAATGCCTACGGCTCTCAACTCAAGATGCGGCCTCGCCCCAGGCATAGCAATTACCGAGCCCCCGGAGGCCGACACCCCGGGATGACCTGACCGAGGACCTCCAACTATACGACGACGATCCCTCGAGGGTCATCCAGGTCGGCACCTGTGGCCCATGCGACGTCGTCCGGCACGTCATACGACTTCTGAAAGAATATAGGGACGTGTTTGCTTGGTCCCCGCTCGATATGACCGGGGTGTCACCCGAGCTCATAACTCACCGCCTCAACATCGACCCGGCCACCAAGCCAGTCCGGCAGAAGAAAAGGATATTCGCGGCGGAGCGCAGCCAGGTCATTAGGGACGAGGTGACTCAACTTCTGAAGGCCAAGATCTTGTTCGAGGTCAAATACCCGACCTGGATGGCTAATCCAACAGGGTCCGAAGCTCTACCGAGGGTGGCGCATGTGCGTCGATTATACCGACCTCAACAAGCACTGCCCAAAAGATTGCTACCCCCTCCCTGATATTGACAAGAAGGTGGAGGCTTTGGTGGGCCACGAGATGTTCAGCTTCCTGGATCTATACAAGGGGTACCACCAAATCCTGATGAGCCCGGAGGATGCACCAAAGACTGCATTCATCACCGACTTCGCTGCTTTACAGTTTAAAGATGCCCTTCGCCTCAAGAACGCCGGGCTACTTACCGGAGGATGGTGGATGCAACATTCAAAGACCACATCGGGAGATCGTCGAGGTCACGCCGACGACATAGTAGTCAAAGTCGAAACGAGAGTCGCGCCGACGACCTCGGCACCATCCTCCAACTCCTCAGTCGGCCAACCTCAAACTTAACCCCAAAATGCACGCTCATGGTAAAACGGAAAATTCTTAGGTGTTGGGTTTCCCAAGAAATACCTATTCGCCAATGGGACACCTTGGAGGGACGACTACCTTAATTTCAGCCGGGGTGACGGATAGTACACCCTCCTATGGTCTTCACGCTAAAAAGCGATCAATACCTCAAGGTCAACTCCTCGGAATGCCATAACAAGAGAGCCCCACCCCACCAACGACCTAACGGAATTCGTGGTCAATCGACAAATGGGATCCGAAATACTCTTGAAGGCTAAGATAAATGGGGACAGGGTACCTAAACTCGCCTCAAACCGCCTACATAGACAAGAATAAACCCTCCTGAGGGCCATCGCCTATCGCCCGGATGCGGCAGACACCACCACGCCTCCCCGAATCCCAGACTCCTCACAACCTCAAAAGTTCCTCCAACGCCAACCGACCTCGCGCCCACCTTCGCACCATCCCATACAGAGGATACCGCGAATACTAGAACTCACCCTACTGCACCTACCCAAACCGTTGTAGCACATATAGTCTCTTACACCGGCAACTCACGCCCGTAACCCGACGCGAAAGGGAACTTTCGAGCGAGAAGAAGATGAAGAAACATACTTACTTTTCAAAGTAGTATACGGCTACTTCAAATAAAAACGGATCAACTCGAAAATCTCTCGTAAATTCTCTCTCGTAATTTTTAAGTGTCAAGAAGAAGAAAGTGAATAGCTACTCTTTTGCGCCTATTTATAAGACTAGGGCGCCGCAAATTGCCGCTTTCAAATTCAACACGCTACCACACGTGATTGGATGTGCGTTACACGCGCCCACGCGGTTCGAGTGCCTAACTACCGCTCGCGCGCAGATGACGACGCCAGATAGGACGGGCCGCCCGCCCGACCTAGCAATCATCATACGGACCCCGCGCCCTCCAGATGGCGGCGCCAGCCGCACCCCGTCCTTCCCACAAATGCCAAGGAAATCCACATCGACCTCGGCGCCTGTCACCGGCTTCACTTCACGGAAAGCCTACAACCAGATCGGACCTCGGCTTACCGTGTCCGCAGAGTCTGCGGCGGCCCGAGACACACCACGGCATCCCGAAAAGGGCGATCACTGTGTCGACACCGCAGCCACCACAGATTAATACCACTTCGCACCGCACTGGCATAACCAACGCAGAGCGCTATCCGTGTCGGACTTCGACTTCCTTCGTGCCACATCTTTCCAAGCGACGGACAATAAACAACCCAACTCGATCGGCACCGTAAGACCCTCACATCCAAGAAACAACTTCACCAAGCCACACCTCACCCGGCGGTTACCGCCTTCACTCCACCTCGGCCTCGCTGTCCCCTGCTATTCGGGAGGGGCTATGATGGGATATAGCCCAACCGACTGGGCCCACTAACCGGCCCAAGCGAGCTGGGCCTAACATTGGTAGCAGGCCCACGCGGTCGAGCCCAAGGCGAGCCCTAATCATTGCCTAAAGCCCTAGCCTCCAGAACCGCTACCCTCGGCCAATGGAGAGGACGCCTGTAAGCAAGGTCAGCGCCACCTCCACGTGGCGCACGAAGACTTAAAGGTCCCGGCCCGCCAATGGAGGGCATGCTGGATGAAGAGTCACACCACGACCAATGGAGAGGTCGGGCGCTTCGTGGGCAAAGTCGGTCAGATAAATAGAAGGAAAACCGATGTTAGAAGGGTTAGCAATTTCATCGAGTACAAAGGCTTGAACCAATACTCTCTCGCATTTAAAAGCTCTAGTAAAAGTATTGAGGAATCATTCCTCCGTGGACGTAGATCTCATTAACGATCGAACCACGTAAAAAGCCTGGGTGTTCTTAATTGCATTATATAAATCTCGCACACTCACATAGCTAGACTCATCACAAACAAATGCTATACATAGAACATCAAATGCCATTGAAACCCTAAATCCATTTCCTCACACGCATAAATTAAAACCCTAGATTCCATAGACGTACACGAAAAATTGGAAACCCCTGATGACATATTCAAGATAATTTCATAAGACGAAATGTTTCACAAATTTAGATACCGATAATCACATACCGGCTTCGCCGTGATGGGATGAAGCGAGAGAGAGCGTTTGACGCGGTAAGACGCGAGGGGTGCACCACCGCGTAGGGCGAAGCGGAGGCCGATCTCAAAATCGTCGTCGCCATATTTGTGTATCTTTTTCCATTGTGTTTGTGCGTTGTGAGAGCAGATTCAATACCACTATAATTAATCAATCCAATGATCCCGTGAATAAAACGTTTTCTAGTTAAAAATGAAAGTCGTTGAGGGCCGATGTAAAATGCTAGAAAAGCGTAATTTAGTTTCATTGTGAGTAAAAAATTAGCTAAGGCATGAAGATGGGCTAAAAGACCACATGGTTAAGTGGAAATGACCACGCCGACCTAAGCCCGTGGTATTTAGTCGACGTGGATGATAGACGACGCGGAAAAAGCCATGGTTAATAAAATTTATGCGCTAATAGACCACCCTAAGTGGCACCATGGTCATCATATGAAAAAATGCTAATAGACCACGCGGTTCTCAGCCCGTGGTCTATAACCGCTTAAAAATATGGTTATAGACCACGCGCTTCACCACCCACGCTATCTATGTCATAATAGAGCACTTTAGTACTAATGTGCGTGGTCTATGACGTGTGGTCTATGAGCAAAATTTTGTAGTGTCAATTCACATTACGGTTTAATAACATAACATCAAGATAAACGAGAATGCATCAAGGTCCGATCAATACCACGTAGTTTAGTCGCAAAATCAAAATCCTAACTTACTCAAGATAGACAAAACTTAAGTCCAAACATTCAAAACAAAATTTATCACATAAAAGCCCACAATACTACAAATGGATATAACAACACACCAACAATCATCACCAAAAATCATCACACAACAAACTCATCCCCCACACTTAATTCGAGCACTGTTCTCAGTGCTCTAAACAATAAAAGCACAAATAATAAGAGGACAAGAACTTCCCTGAAGTTTGGTGAACCAATGGTTAGCCCATTCTCAACACATCACATCCCATAAGACAACGCCTGCACAGAGAGAAAGACGAAACATAAATTAAAAACTGGACTTAAAAATAAAAGATAAAAGAGAAACAAAACAAAACCAAAACGTGGGTTGCCTCCCACAGAGCGCTTGTTTAACGTCATTAGCTCGACGTGTTTATTAGAGTAACGGTGGTTGTCAATGTGGCGGTCCGCCATAATTAGGATGCCATGAGCTCCACTGGTGCCCTAGAGGACTAAACCATGTGCTGCTCCAGATAGGGCATAGACATCCCTTTATCAGCAGCTTCAGAAAAACTGTCTTCACCACCTCTATAAGCACCGAGGTCAACTCCATTTCTTCAACAATTAGAAGTTCGGCTGAGACGATCACCGGCTTCCCTTGCTTTGGAATCAAGTATTGTATATGCGAGTAAGTTAGGATTTTGATTTGTGCAACTGAACTCTGTGGTATTGATTAAATTGATTTTGAATTTCCGAAACTTTTGGTGATATATGATTTGAATATAATGTGAATGGACGAGACTGTGATTGATAGAAAATGAATAGGGGGAAATTGATGTGATTTGTCCGACTAATGTTAGGGGGAGTGTTAACATTGTGGTTGCCTATATACTTGTTTCATTTTATATATAAAAAAAAAATGTTAAAAAGAAGAAGAAAATGAGGAGAATGAAAGCTCCAGTATTTTGTTGAGATTGTTGAAATGGAGGATGGGATTATGTCCCTTTTTCTCGTAAATTGAGAAATGGACATGGGAAACCACGTTAGGAGACTCGAGTTCATCGAGAGTTCACCTTTCGAATATTGTTCCAAAATCTGTTAAAACACTCTTTGTGCTTTATAAAAGAAACTTGTTGCAAAAGGTGACCACCTTAGTTAGTTCACCCCTAAAGGAGAGTTGGGTCTGAGCAGAGATTACCTTTTTATTTATTGGAAGTCAATTGCCGTTCTTGATTTATTTCGCATTATCTTTTAATTCGTAAACACCAAGTGTGGGGGAAATGCAATAAGGTTTGATTGATTAGAATAAGGGTTAAGTTGCACGAGTTATCTTTCGACTCTTATTAGTATAGACTTTGCTTGAGGACAAGCAAATAGATAAGTGTGAGGGAGTTGTTTAGTATGATTTTGTGATGATTCTTGGTATTGTTTTACGTGTCATTTTCTATGGTTTGTCCTATTTATGCCGTCGTTTTGATTAGAATATATCGATTCGGACTTACTTCATTTGTTTCGATGTTTTGTAGGAAAACGACAGAAAATAGGATGAATTGGATCCGCCAAGAATAAAATATATTGAAGAGTATTTCGACAGGAGTTCTTAGGCGAAAACCGTGCGTAAATCGGAGTTCAGACGAAGGAGAACGGGTCGAACGACCAAAGTCGCGACGGCACCCGTTGCATGCCCGCGCTACCACAAGACCCACGCCTGCGCCCGCGGGCACGCCCGCCACACACGCCCGTGCCCAAAGACTGCCACCCAGCTGCTCGCCAATTTCACTCCGATGCTCAAGACCAGCCGGCGCCACCCGGCGTTGCCCCTGCGCCGCGCCTCGCCTGTCCGGGCGACCGCCGCCACGCCCGCCATCTTCAGCCGGCGCCGGCTTCGCCGCGCCCATTCCTTCACACCCGCTCCGCAACTCCCGCGCCCGCACACCCACGCCGCCCAGCGCGTTCCACCTGCACGCTAACGCCGCTGGAGCCGTCCGCCCGCGCGCGCTACTCGCCCAACCGCACTCCGCCGCCTCTCAAGACACCCATGATCTCCAACGCCATCTCGCCTTTCCGACCAAGGTATTTTCCCGCCCAGCCCTCTCAAGACGCTACCGGCTTAGCTACCATACCGAACTCGCCCATGCCTGTAGCTTCATCCGACGCTCAACCTCGAACCGAGTTCATTTCAATATGTAATGTTTTCTGAGCGTGAGCTCATTATGAACCGGCGTTCAATCTATTTTAATATATAAACGCGCTTAGGTCAAAGCTCAGGGGGGAGTTCTTATTTTTGGTTTCACCACCAAGCGCCTCGCCGCTTCTTCCGGAGCTCTTCCACACGACATCGATAGAGATAACAACGAGTTAGATTAACGCTTTAATTTTGCTTTCGCTTTCATTGCACAATCTTGTTTATCAATTTATGCTTGATCATCGCTCTATCGATTTAATTTCGTAGTATTATTATTTGATTATTTATGTTGAATTCAATTCCAAAGTGACAAAGGATTGTTTTCTTGTTCCGCTGATTTATATTGCTATGATTTCTTGCTTTCGATTATTCCTCGTTTTTGTTGGATGATTGACGATCATGGTTCATTTACAAGTAGACTTAGATTAGGATTTACGAACCCTAAGAATATGTTTGCTATTGCTTTGTTTATCGCTTTCGATTTATCGCTTTCATAGTTCAACTAGGGATCGACAACCCCGGTTTAGATTTATCGCTTATTAGTATAGCTCGGGATCGACAACCCCTAGCTTAGGTTCGCTGCTTATTTCTCGTATTTCAATTCTGCTTGTTCAACCCTCGCTGATATTAGAATGTTTAGGATTTAATCGCTCAGTGTGACATGAACAATCGCCCTGTTAAGTTTTCCTTGAGAGACGACTCGTGTTAACTTATCACGCTACGATTACCTCATACGATTGCGGTGAATTTGAGTGTGTTTTTAGCATCGATCAGTCAAGTCGACCATCTATGCGCTCCATGCGCTCATATATACCGGGGTCACCTCGAACGAGTGGCGGGTGTAATATGCCGCCTGTCTCGGGTGCCACCTCCGACTCTGCTTGCTCTTCCTGCTCGGCTTCCTCCTCATGCCGCTCTCCCTCGACTTCGCCTTGCGCATTCAAGCGCCGAACCCATGAATAGTGAAGACCAGAGCTCAAGTTCCAATTGGCCTGTGGTGGCCTAAAGGTGCTCAAACTGGTGATGTCCGTGTTGGGCAGGCGAAGAATCGACTGGCCATGCTTGTCGTAAAGCAGCCAGAGGTAACGGCTCGGGTGTCTCTTCAAGAACGTCTGGACATATAGATAGGGCTTGTCCAGGAAAATATCTTGAGAGATAGGACTCTCACGAATCGTCACCCCGAAGAAATCAGCAATGGGGGTAACGAATCCCCCTATGCATATCTGTGCATTCCCCGATACTTCGGCTTGCATCTGAAAGTGCTGTGCAAGGAACATGCCGGCAAGCAACTTCTGGCGAGTCGCAGCTCCAATCAATAAACTCATGTCCTGTGAGAGGACTGTGCTGGCATTGCTACGGCCATAGATTGTGAAGATGAGCAGGCGGTGAAAGTATCGGACCGTGGGGTTCCTTAAGGAAATTGCCTTGGCTCTGGAGGCGTCATATGTCGGGTTCTGCTCAGTCCACGAACAAAGGCCACGCATTCTGTGGCGAGGTCTCTAAATCCCCGATGTATAGACCCTCGGGATCACCATTTATGATACCATTAAGTTCATCCACTGAGATTTGGCGGGGCTCATTGTCCATGTGGAAAGTGATATAGTCCGGCGACCCATGTGACTTGTGGACTCGGATGGTCGACAGGAATTCCAAAGTGAGGATCCGGCATGTCAAATAGTTGGCCGTAATAACAGCGTACAAATCGGACCTCTCCGCTAGCCACGTGACATCGTTGGCTATCCCCATGGCTTGGCACGTCTCTATGCACATAAAACGTGAGTGCCTGTGCCCTTATTGCACCAATCTTCTCTACCTATCCCTTGACAAGGAAGTTGGCAATCGCACCCCAAAGGTTTCGGGGTCGAATTCATCATGTGTGTCATCATGTATAGAGGAGGCGACCTCCTTGCCCTTTCGTTTGTGGCCGTGAGCACGCGACATAATGTACCTAAAGATAAGTCAACGTTAACTCATGTACTTATTAAAAAGGAAAGCGAAAGCAAACGGCAACCCATAACAATATATAGATATCCCCCGAACTTAAACTTAGTAGAATTCCTCCCCCTATACTAGCAAATGGTCTAACAAGATGAAACAAAGGAGAGAAAACACACACGCAATCAAAAGAAATGCATGAAAATGGCATTCTGGAGCTGCCTCGCGGCCAACCTCGCGGTCGCTAGGGTGGTCGCGAGGTATCACCGCGCAGAACGCACGCCGCCAAACGCCGCACTGCGCATGCGCAGAACCTCGCGCATAAACGCAGAACTCCGCACGGACACCTGACGATGCGCGCGCGGACGAGCGCAGACGCTCGCGGCCGGGCTCACGGTCACGAACCTGGTCGCGAGGTGCGCGGACAGCAGAAAAATTATGGGTTTTTTTTTCGAAAAAATTCTTCCCAATTCAACAATGTAGGCAAAATAGACCAATAATATGCATCAATACACATCTACAAACATCAATGGCCCTAACATTGTAACAAACATGCTCAAAACACCAAGTAATTTTAGCAATATAAGCCCTAATTCCTCAAATATTCAATAACCCACAACAAGAAGATATAATGGATAAACTCCTCCAAATCATGCTAAAAGCGAAATACAAGAAGAATTAAGTAAATGTAGCTTACCTTGAGTGGATTAGAGGTGAAAATTGCAAGTAAAGTGAAGAACTTAGGGTTTTGGTGCTTGAGAGAGTGTGTGTGCTGTAATGTGCGTGGGTGTGTGTCAAAAATGGGGGAGGGGGAAGGGTTAAAAATGAAGGTAAAACACGCGGGTCACATTCTGGCATGGGTCGGGGCACGCCTCCCGGCCGGGCTCGCGGTTGCGAGCTCGGTCGCGAGGTATGCCCAAATGCTGAGCAATGTTTTATCTCCGCACAATAGCTACTGCCCATTTTCTAGCGACCACTCCTCGCGGCCGCGAGGGTGGTCGCGAGGTAGTCCCCCCTATTTTTTATATATATATATAAAGCCATTAGACACTTTGGGACTAAAAAACGAACACGAAGGACACGACACGACAAAACGAAGAAAACAAACAAAACAAAACGATAAGAACATAAAGCATGTAAAATGTTGGGTTACCTCCCAACCAAGCTTAGATTTATCGTCGCTAGCTCGACGGTACCTCTCATCAATCGGGCGATTTGACAACCGTGGTCTTTCCAAACTTTTTCTTGCCCTTATACTTAGCATTTACAATGCACCACCATTTAGCATATGAGTAGCCTCCTCCGAACTTGAATGAATCACTGAGTTCCATGTCGAGTCCATCTCTTCTTTCTAGATCTTCATCGATCGGTCGGTTGCCTTCAAGTGCGAGACTCGACTAGCATTAGCAAGTGGTGATCGAACAGCAATTTTCGTGCTCGAACTATCGTGTTGCTTGATGGCGCCATATATTGAAATCTTTAGCTCATCATCATTGACACGAAACGTGAGGTCACCTTCCCGCACATCAATCAAAGCACGACTAGTTGCTAGAAAAGGTCTACCCAAGATTAGTGGTTGATGCTCAATCGGTATGTCTAATATAACAAAATCAGCAGGAAAGACAAAGTCCCGAATTCTTACCAACACATCTTCAACAATTCCATTAGGGTATGTGACTGACCTGTCGGCCATCATCAATGATATCTTTGTTGGCTTCATCTTCCCTAACTCCAGGCGGTTGAATACATTCAGCGGCATCAGATTGATGCTTGCTCCCAAATCGCACAACACATTGGGGAATGTGTGCTCAGCAATCTCGCATTCCAAAGGTGAAGCTCCCTGATCTTTCTCGCTCGAGGTAACTTTCGCTGTAAGATGGCACCGCATTCTTCGATAGGTTAATTTTTCAAATTTACCCAATTTCTTTTGCTTGCTAATGCATCTTCGAAACTTCACATATCCCGCATGTTTCGAGCGCTCAAAGAGAGGTAGATTGATATTCAATTTTGAAATATCTCTTTGAATCATCGAACTCCTCGTCATATTTCGACTTAGCTAGTCGACTTGGAAACGGAACCGAGGGGCATACGCCGGAAATCTCGGACTGGCGCCCTCGCGCCATCCTCGCGATCGCGAGGGTGGTCGCTAGGGACCCGCGCTTACTCGGCTTTCTTCTTCATATCCGGCACACGGTCGCGGGCTCTTCTAGCGCCTCTCTGGTCTTTCGCGCCGGCTCGCGGTCGTGAGCTCACTCGCGAGGTACTTTTCTTTCTTCTTTGCGACCACGGATCGCCGCGTGCTCCTCGGAATGATTGACGCGTGATGTCTCGCGCCGTGGTCGCGGCACGAGCTCGGTCGTGAGGTGCTCATTCTTTGCCCCTTCTTCGCGGGTGGTTCCGACACGCTTTTCCACCTCGCCTAGATGGCGAAGCACCGATTCTTTAGATTCACTTATGTATTACTCGAAAATTGGCCTGCCTTTTGTCAGCATTCACGAGCGCCATGTGTCCGATTTGATTCTCCATCATCTTCATGTGTTTGCCCATGGCTGCTACAGTGGATTCCAACTGTGTTATCCTCTGGCCAGTAGTACTGATGAATGAATTCTATTGAGTCACCAGTTGTTGGTTGCTCACAACCAACTGCTACATCATATCCTCTAGGATCTGCTTCTTCGCCTCTTGAATTACTCCATTCTGTACGGTGAAGCCTGCTAGAGGTTGTTGGAAGTTATTGGGGTTGGCATACGATAGATTAGGATGACTCCTGTTGTTAGGATGGTATGCCGGATTTTCTCCAGGATGGTTCTTCTGATTTATGAAATTTACATACTCCATCTCGATCTGACTCTTCAAAGCAAAAACTTCCATGAGATCGCCGATTTCGAGTCAACCTCATCAGAATCGCTTTTAACCATCGCATTCTCTCCATTGGCCATTGATAACTATTGGTCGCCATCTCTTCTATGATACGGCCGGCCTCCTCTCTGGCGGTTCAACAGCATCCCCGCCGACGTATCCACTATGCTCCTCAGATGCAGCGCCACCCCACTATAGAATCGCGTGATCTGTTGCTCTTTGAAGAATCCATGTTGTGGGCATCTTCTCAATAGCCTCTCAATCTCCCATGCTTCAAATAGTAACTCGTCTCCTTGTTGGCCGAAATGGGAGATCTCGCTATTATCTTCGCGCTTTAGCCGGTGGAAAGTATTTCAAAGAAACCTCTCAGAGTTTCCAACTGCCTATCCCGGTTCGTCCAGTGCTGAACCAATCTTTCGCTCTGGCTACGCAGAGAATCCAACATGCGCATCCCGATTGTGTCTTGTGGCACCCCATTCTGCTTGATTGTGTCACAAATATCGAGGTATGTCTCAAAGATGCGCATTCGGGTCCTCTGTGACCTCCTCCGAATTGTTCTCCTCGACCATGCCGATCGTAATGGTTTCACCAAAATTATTTGCATTGACTTCCGCCCCATCCGCCTCCTTGGAATTGCTTGGTGGGAGGTCCGTATATGTAGTTCGTAGTTCTCGCCTCGTGAACATGGACAAGGAGTCCCATATTCACCATCCGCACCGCATCTCTCAGAACTCGTCAAGACGCAGTACCGCTTGGGAGGTATACCCCATTGGGAGGAACACCTCAAGTTGTTCGAATTGCCGCCATTTCTTGTTCTCTCCTTTCGCCCCTCCTTCTCTCGAAAAGCTTTCGATCTCGGATCTAAATATTTTCGTGAGGTCCCCGAGATCTTGTAATCATATACTACCCGGAGAAAAATAGAGAACTTAACTTTGGCAAGAATAAATAAGTATAATAATATATAACTTTAATTAATAACTCAAAATAGTCAAATTATTCCTATGTGATCTTAACAACTCGCAACGGCGCCTAAAATTTGATCGCTATCTTTCTAACACGAAAACGCCGCAAGTATAAGGTAAGCGTATCGTATCCATTGTGGATTGTAATGCGAAAACACGTAATCTAACCCAACAATAATTCATCATTATCCAAGCACGATTTGGTTTTAAGGTTTTAAGGCTTTGATATTAAATCCAAAGCAAAGGTGACAACTTGAAAATAAACTAAAGCAATAAAACTCAAAGATGATAACTATTAAGAAAGACTAACCCTAGGGATGCATTAATCCTATCCACAACGATCTTTATCCCGCTTATTATTAACCATTTTAATCCGCATAAGATGGAAGATCACACATATAACTAACAACTTCGCCATTTATAATTGTGGCGCTTGATTACTAATTTTCCCTATTATTGTTACGCCTCTAGAGGAAAATAAGCAACCCAAAAGGATCACAAAGAATATGCTTCCTACGAATGTTCCTATCTCGCCATTTACTCAAGCGCTTATCCGTATCATGCATTCAAGATCGATCGACAATTAAAACGGTTAAGTAATTAATCGAAACTATGATATGCATCAAGATTGATCAGAAATCAACACATATAAATAAGCACCAAGAATCATGAATCAATGCCAGGAAGGTAAATAACAATAGCAGGAATCACAACATATAGGATAGAATCATGCAAACCCTAGGATAAGAATGGAAATTTAGCTACACATAAATAACAAAATTAAATACTAAATAATCATAAAACAGAAATTAAATTGATAAAACCCGTAGGGAAGCTGCCCTGAAGAACAATGGTTGGGTTCAGATCAAACCCAACGAAAACGGAAAACGATGGAATTTCTTCGATTTAAATCATTCCAAAGCGATAACAAAGCTTAGAACTAATGTAGAATGATGAAAACCAATGCTAGAATTAATCTAAATCAAAGCTAAAGTGAAAATAGATGGAAAATAATGAAAAACTGAGGAAAAACGTCTAAAATCATGCTGGGGAAGGTTGGGGGCGCGAGGGGGTAATGCCCTATTTATAGAATTAGGCCGAAACCCTAATTTTTGGGTTTGCCGCCACGCCTCGCGATCGAGCTCGCGGTCACGAGCTCGATCGTGAGGGAACATCCTCGCCGCCATCCTCGGTTCGGCTTGCAGCGCGCCGCTGCTTGCATCGCGATCGCTAGCGTGGTCGCGAGAAATCGGGCGAGAGCTCTTCGCACACATGGGAAGCTCGCGGCATGTCTTGCCGCCGGCCACGCCGCTTCGCATGGGATTTCGCGTCGACCTAGCGGTCACTAGCCGGTCGCTAGCCATCCGTTGTCGCGATATATTGCGCTCAAGCCCTCTAGCAGCCGCAAATGCGGTCGCTAGGTATGGTTTTTTCCTTCGTCTCGCTGTTCTTCGCTCCATGCTTCGATTTTCAACTTATAAGCCTACAAAACATCAAAACGGAACCCAAGAGCAAGATCTTCCAAAAATATATAAAATCATTGAGATCCAAGACATAAATGCACTTTATTGATTTAAAATCATCTTTAAACATCAACAATAAACGTAAAATGCGCTTATCGTAATCTAACTCGAGACTACAACCACTTCCTCCTTTCTTGTAGTGGCGTAATATTTTCCGATGGCTCTTTCACTACACGATCATCTATTCGATCACCTTGAAGGACAATGACCGCTCGAGCCTCACGGGGTGGCTCGAAGTTCCCTCGCGCACATTGCTTCAACAAACATCAAGCATGCTATTAACCTGTCTCATTTTCGTCTCTAAACGCTGAAGTGAGGCGTCTTTAGCATCCAATCTTTGAGTTAACAGATCCATTCATTGGGCGAACGTATCCTCAAAAGATGACCTCTGAGGTGGTGGTGGAGGTGCTTGGTGCTTGCTGATACTGCTGTTATTGGTAGAATGACTGTCGAAAAGAAGGTTGTTGGAAAAGAGGTCCTCACCGCTCAAGAAGTTGGAAGATGCTCCCAAAGCAGGATCATAGCTTGATGCTAGTAGTAGGATAATAGGTTGATGCTCCCAAAGAAGGATCATATGCTTGATGCTTATAGCCCGACGGACATCCTCGTATTGTCGAACCGGCCCTTCTTCGTAAGAAGAATTTGCCCAATACGACGATCTTCTCCCCCCACTGCTTGACCATATTCGCATCGCCGGTACCCCCGCATTAATGCACACCAACAACACAAACAAGATCACACGCATCGGGGGGAGAAAATAACAAAAGAACGAAAAGAAACACAGAAAACAAACAACACAAACAATACGCCTAAAGTTTTCCCTAGCAACGGCGCCAAAATTGATCGAGCTAAAACACACTCAAATTTACTCGCAATCGCATAAGGTAATCAGAAGCGTGATAAGTTAACCCAAGTCGCCTCTCAAGGAAAACTTAACAGGCTATTGTTCGTGTCGCATACGTAAAGCAATTAAATCCTAAACATTCTAATAACAAAGGCGGTTTTGAAACATACGGAATAGAAATACTTAAAATAAACAGCAATCTTAAGCTAGGGGTTGTCAATCCCGAGCTAAACTAATAAAGCATTTAATCTAAACCAGGGGTTGTCAATCCCTAGTTGAACTATGAAAAACAGTAAAATGAAAGCAATAAACAAAAGCAATATAAATCAAAGGAACATGAAAACAATCCACTGTCACTATGGAATTGAATCCAATAATAATCATAAAACAATAACACTATGAAATTTATTCCGATAGAACTGATAAATCCAACAGCATAAAACTATAAATTAAATTATTCAAACGATGAAATAAAGAACATAAAATAATACTATGTTTCTATCTATTGTTGCCTGAAGAACTCCCGGAAGAAAACTTGAAGAACAGCGCCGCAGCTGCGTGTTGTAAAAATAAAATCCGAACTCCGTTACTTTGACCTAGCATGTATATTTATATAAATATTGAGTGAGTGCCGGTTGTGGATGAGCGAGCACGGAGCGGAGTGTTCTGTTCCCAAAGTGAACGCCGGCTTAAACCGAGCGCTTGCTCAGAAAATGTTCTATATTGAGCTTCAGCGCTGGCTGAAGATGAGCGGGCGCTAAAAAAATGCTTCTGTCTCATAAACGAACGCAGGTTGAAGACTGAGCGCGCGAGGGAAAAACGCGAGCGGGCGCTCGCAGTTGAGCGCCGGATGGGCGAGGGCGATGGAGGACCAGCACGCGCGGAACGCTGGGGTGGAAACGCACGCAGGGTGCTGGGCATCGTCTAGCGCCGGATGGAGGCAAGCGACGGGAGGAACGCGCGTGGAATGGGCGTTGGTTTCCCAGCGCCGGACGGAGAGCACGGGCGGACAACGTGAGCTTCAGCATGGTGCGGTGAGCGCCGGCTAGGGCAAGGTGAGCGCTGGGTCTGGCGATGCGCGAGCGCTGGCGATCGAGCGCCGGATGAGGTGACGCGGGGTGAACGCTGGGCGAGCGTTACGGGTGAACGTTGGCTGGGCATTGGGTAACGTGAGGCTGGGTGAGCGTGCATTGGGATCCAGCGCCAGCTGGGCGATGCATTGAGCGTCGGTTGACACGGGAGCGGGTGCGCGGTTGTGCGGGAGGCTGGGCGCTGGGCGATACGAGTGGGTGCTCGGCACTGAGCACCGGGTGAGTCGGCTGGGCGTGGCGTCTGAGCGCGCACGGGCGGTTGCGGATGTTAGTGCACGGGTGCGCATGGTCGAGCGCGTCGGGGTGCCGTGCGTGACTTTGACTATTCGCTCCGTTCTCCCTCGTCTGAACTCCGAATTGTAATCCGTTTGCGCCTATGAACTCCTGTCGAGATGCTCTTCACTATACTTGATCTTTGGCAGATTCATTTCATCCTATTTAATGCTGATTTTCTACAAAATATCAAAACAAACCAAATAAGTTTGAATCGATAAATATTAATCAAACCAACGGCATAAATAGGATAAACTACTGAAAATGACATGTAAAACAATACCAAGAATAAGCACAAATTCATACCAAACAATAATGATCAAGGATTACTGAGTTAGATTCTGTATTTTTGCATTATAATCCTTGTGGATACGATAGTTGACTACCCTATGTACTTGCACGTTTTTGTGTTAGAAAATAGTGTGATCAAATTTTGGCGCCGTTGCCGGGGATTGTTAAGATTATATAGGAATAACTTGACGAATTGGAATTATTAATACAAGTTGTAATTTTATTTTGTTTTACTTGCCAGAGCTAATTTCTCTCTTTCTCTCCAGGTAGTATATGATTACAAGATCTCAGGGACCTCCTGAAAAATTTTTAGATCCCGAGATTAAAAGCACTCAGAGAAGAAAGAGACGAGAAAGAAGAGGGCAAGATATGGCAGCGAATCCGAACAACGGGGGTGTACCTCCCGAGCAGACTGCACGTCTTCTGGCAGAATTTAATGAGATGCAGTGCCAGATGACGAACATGGGACTCCTTATCCCTATGGTGGAGACAAGACCACTAAATTATATGTACCGAGCACCAACGGAGCAGTTCCAAGGAGGTGGATGGGGCCCGAAAGTGAATGCAAATAATTTTGAGTTAAAGCCGACCTTGATCAGTATGGTACAACGAGAGCAGTTCGGAGGAGAAATGACAGAAGATCTGAATGTCCATCTCGAAACATACCTCGACATATGTGACACCATCAAGAAAAATGGGATGCCAAAAGATAAGATCCGGATGCGCATGTTCGGATTTTCTCTGCTCAACCAGGCGAATGATTGGTTCAAGAGCCTAGACCGTACTGGCATAAACAGTTGGGAGAATCTTTGCGAAAAGTTTCTCTCAATATATTTTCCGTCGGCTAAAGCACAGAATATCATAGCCAAGATTTCCCACTTCTCCCAACTAGGAGATGAATCATTGTCCGAATCGTGGGAGAGATTCAGGGGCTTATTGAGAAAGTGCCCTCAGCATGGATTCTCAAAGGAGCAGCAGATCACGCAGTTCTATAGTGGGCTAACACCTCACACAAATAGCATTGTAGATGCATCGACAAGAGGATGTCTATTGAACCGACGCGTTGAAGAGGCTAGCAGTATTATAGGAAAAGATGGTTACCAACAGCTATCAATGGCCGATGGAGAGGACACTTGTGGTTAAGGCAGCCAATGTCGAAACTGACTATAAGTACGGTGATTTAATGGAGAAGTTCGCTCTTCTGAAGAGTCAATTCGAGAAGGAGAAGAAATCAAATGGGGTAGCTCACATCAACACTGCAGAGTCAGATATGATAGAGGCGGAAGACGTACATTATATCAATCAGAGAAACCGTCCTGGGGAAAATCCGGCATATCACCTGAACAGCAGAAATCATCCAAATTTCTCATATGCCAACCCAAACAACTTCAAGCAACCACCGCCTGGTTTTACAGTGCAGAATGGCATGATTCAAGAGGCGAAGAAGTAGAGCTTGGATGAGATGATGCAGCAATTGGTTGTGAGTAACCAACAATTGATGACACAGCAGACCTCGTTTATAAGCAATACTGGGCAGAAGATGACTCATCTGGAGTCAACTGTGACGGCTATGGGAAAGCACATGAAGATGATGGAGAACCAAATTAGTCAAATAGCCGCACAGCAGAATGGACAACACAAGTCGGGCCAATTTTTGAGCAATACGGAGGTATACCCGAAGAATCATTGCAATGCCATCTAGTTGAGGAGTGGATGTGCTTACCAAAATCACCCAGAGAGAAACGATGAAATTATGCTGAACGAGGAGGAACACGGGACCGAGCTCGCGACCGCGAGCCCGACCGCGAGAAAAGAAGCAGAGCGTTTTCCAAAGAAGCTCGCGACTGACTTAGCTACCGCTAAGCCAGCCGTGAGAAAGTGTCAAGAGAGCTCGGACGAAGAGTTTGCGACCGAGCTCGTGACCGCCACCCGGCCGCAAAGAAGACAGAAGACGCAGCTCGTGTGCCTAGCGACCTCGCTCGCGACCGCAAGGATGGCCGCGAGGTGCTCCCAATGAAGAGATATCCGACCTATACTCCTCCGGTCCCGTTTTCGAGTCGGCTAGCCAAACCAAAGTATGATGAGAAGCTGACCCGGTTTATGGAGATGTTTCAGAAGGTGCACATCAACATTCCATTACTTGATGCACTCAGAGACATGCCGAGGTATTTAAAATTTCTGAACGATGCAGTAGCTAATAAGAACAAGTTGGGGAAGTTCGAGATGATAAATTTGTCTCAAGAGTGCAAGTTGTGTCAGAAAAGAAGTTGTCGCCAAATGTAAGATCCGTGAAGCTTCACAATAGCATGTGTCATTGGAGGGCAGACATTCTCCAAAGTATTGTGCGATTTAGGGGCAAGCATCAACTTGATGCCGTTGTTCATATTCAATAGACTGGAGATTGGAGAGATCAAGCCAACCACCATCGCTCTCCACATGGCAGACACATCGATGACATATCCGAAAGGAATAGTGGAGGACATGCTCGTGAAAGTTAGAGACTTCATCTTTCCAGTAGACTTCGTAGTTCTCAACATGCCAGAGGATGGGAACACGCCTCTTATTCTTGGGAGACCATTCCTAGCTACAGGCAGAGCATTGATCAACGTGTTGGATGGAGATCTCACCTTCAGGGTCAACAATGAGGAGATGAAAATCTCTATTTAAGATGCGATAAAGCAACCTGAAGAGAAGAGATGGACGAATGTCGAGCTATAGAGAAACTATCCTCCAACCACTTACATTCATCTGATCCGGTGGAGTTTTGTATGCAGAACTCGATTTTCTCACCCTCGGACCTCGATGAGGCGTGTGACGAGATTCTAGAGTATCTTGAAGCCATCAAAGAAGTCAAGGCCTTCCCCGATGAGTCAGTGCCTTATCTAGACGTGAGGAAGCCGATTGGAGGAGAGGATGCTGTGGTGGCGAAGGAAGAGAACACACCCAAGGTGGAATTAAAAAAGTTACCTGACCATCTTCAGTATGCCTTTCTTGGTGACGACGAGACATGTCCGGTTATAGTTTCTTCAGATCTTACAGAGGAAGAGTCGAAGAAGTTGATGATCGTACTGAAACAGTATAAGTTGGCAATTGGGTGAAACAGTATAAGTTGATCCTAATTTGAACGCATTTGATGTGGTGGAGATATTAGAGAAACGGCAAGCCTATGGTAAGATTTTGCATTGCATTGATCTTTGAGTGTATACACGTCCTTAATTTTCTTATGAGTTTGAGTGTACACTATATTATGCATATGCCTTTGTGAGGGTTGAATTAAATAAGTTTTTGCTTTCAATTGTTGTACATTGTCGAGTTGACTAATGTCGTCATGTGCACTAATGATTTCGAACTTTGAAAGATTTCTGAGGCTTGTTATGGCTATCACCTTTGCTAACGCTCATTGATCTTTCGTTGTGTCTTTCTTCGTGTATCTATTTTTGTTTGAGGACAAACAATGCATCAAGTTTGGGGGTTTGATAAACGCGCTTTTTACCCGTTTATTGATGATATATTAAGATCAACTTAGATCTATTAAGTGCGTTTACATAGTCGTTCTTAATGCTTTTAGCTATTTTGGAAGATATCGCTCTTGGGTTCCTTTTGGTGTTTTGTAGGCTTATAAGATGATAATCAAGCACGAAGTCAAGCATGAACCAAAGACGGAAAGAATCGGGGCCTAGCGGGCACCCTAGCGGTCGCTAGCCCGCCATGAAGCGCCTGTGGAATCGTTCTGCCCAGAAACTAGCGACCGACTTCGCGACCGCGAGGCCGACCGCTAGGCAAAACGCCATGACCGCGAGAGTCTCCGTAAAAGCTTCTGCCCGATTTCTAGCGACCGCAAGCTCGGTCGTGAGGCAT
This sequence comes from Salvia rosmarinus, assembly GCA_036937905.1. Lineage (NCBI taxonomy): Eukaryota > Viridiplantae > Streptophyta > Magnoliopsida > Lamiales > Lamiaceae > Salvia > Salvia rosmarinus. The sequence goes on from CM072821.1 coordinate 37,545,735, forward strand.
ACCGAACGACCGCGAAACCTGGCCGCGAGCACATCGAAGAACTGACTGACTCAGCGCTAGCGACCGAGCTAGCGACCATGAGCTCGGCCACGAAGCATGACGGCTGGGTGTGAATTATGGTTTCAGACCTATGCCTATATATACCCCTAAGCCTATCATGCGTCTCTGTCCACGTTTTTACCTATTTTTGGCATAGAACTCAGTTATTTTCATATTTTCTTGCTTTAGCTTTGATTTTCCATCCATCTAGGCTTAGATTATTATTGTTCTACATTAGTTCTACGATTTGTAATCGCTTTGGAACGATTTCTTTCGAAGATTTTTAGATTCTCCCATTTTTCTACTCGGGTTTGGATTCAACTCAATCATTGTTCTTCCGGCACTACATTACGGGTTTAATCTATTCAATTCTTATTTTTATGATTCTTTAGTATTTTATTCATATGATTATGTCTAGCTAAATTTCCGTTCTAATCCTAGGGTTTGTATCATTCTAGCCTAAATGTTGTGATTTCTACTATCTGCTATTTACCTTCCAGGCATTGATTTGTGATTCTTAGTGCTTAATATTATGTGTTAATTTCTGATCAATCTTGATACATACATAGTTGTCAGTTAATTACTTAACAGTTTTAATTGTCAATTGATCTTGAATGCTCAATACTAGCTAAGATAGGAACATTCGTAGAAGTTTATTCTTTGTGATCCTTTTGGAGTTACTAATTTTTACCTTGAGACGTAACTGTAATAGGGAAAATTAGTAATCTATTATCACAATTATGCTAACTGAAGTTGTTGGTTATATATGTGATCTTTCATCTTGGCTGGATTAAAATTGGTTAATAGGAAGCAGGATAAACATACATTGTGGGTAGGATTAATGCTTCCCTAGGGTTAGTCTTTCAGTCTTATTATCTCTTTGAGTATTTATTTATTTGTCTTTATTGCTTTATTTTGTCCTTGACTTTGAATCTAAGATTTGAAGTCCCAAAACCTTTTCCAAAACCAAATCTGTTACTTGGATAATGATGAAGGATTACTGAGTTAGATTTTGTATTTTCGCGTTACAATCTCTGTGGATACGATATGGACTACCCTATGTACTTGCACGTTTTCGTGTTAGAAAATAGTTTGATCACCTTAGAAAAATTTTGTCCCCGAAATTTCAAACACGTGGCGGAAACAACTCAGGGTACCGAGCCCTGAAATTGTCTTCCAACTCCCACGTTGCTTCCTCCTCGCCGTGGTGATTCCACAACACTTTCACCAGCAGAATCTGCTTGTTCCTCAACTCCTTGACTTCCCGTTCCAAGATAGCCACTGGTCTCTCCTCGTAACTCAAATCCTGAGTAAGGACTATCTGATCATGCTTGATGATGTGTTTTGGGTCGAACACGTACTTTCTCAACTGAGAAACATGAAACACGTCGTGCACATCTCTGATGCTAGGCGGCAATACTAACCTATAGGCGACGGGGCCTATCCTTTCAAGAACTTCAAAAGGTCCAACGAATCTCGATCGCAACTTACCTTAAGAAAGATGCGATCTCCGACCATGAACTGAAGATCCGTACGGCACTTGTCCGCATAGGACTTCTGCCTGTCCTGAGCTTTCTTGATCCTTCACTTGATCTGATCGATAACCTCGACCGTCTGCTGAACCATCTCTGTTCCTAACATCTTTCTCTGGCCCACTTCATCCCAATAAAGTGGCGATCTGCACTTCCTTTCGTACAACGCTTCATAGGGAGCCATTCCTATGGTTGCTGGATAACTGTTCACTACTACAAAAACAACTTTTCTCTACATCTTATAGACTACGCTTTTGTATCAAAAGCGTAGTCTATGTGCTAATTTTTGAGTATAGACTACGCTAACAAAAGCGTAGTGTAAATGCGTAGTCTATAGTGGTATAGACTACGCTTAAAAAGCGTAGTGTATGTGCGTGTTTTAATAAAAAGCGTAGTCTATGTCATAAATTAAAAAAAAAATAAAAATTGGGCTTCCAAATGATTCGAACTCACGACATTGAGTTTGTTAACATATCACTTAACCATTTCACCAACAAGTCTTCGCCTCATATCTCGACTTTATTTGTATTTATATTATAAGGTGAACTCAATTTACTGCATCTCATACCGAATTCAATCTCTCATATCACTTAACCATTTTCGACTTAGTAAAACTTACTCCCGCCCGCCGTCCTTTCACTGCTCCCGCCCTTCACTCCCGCCGCCGCCTTCACTCCCGCACCGCCGTCCTTTTCTCCTTGCCGCCTTCACCCCGCCCGCCCTTTTTCTCCTCGCCTCGATTTATTTCAACTTGAATGCTCCCGCCTTCACTCCCGCCCCGCGATGATCCTTAACCATTTTCTCCTTGCCGCCACCGCTGATGCTCCATCACCGCCGCTGTCATCCGCCGCACTCCACATTCTCTTCCGCCGTCGCCGCCGCCGCCGCCATTCGGTGAGTTCTCTTTCTTCCTCGTGTGCACTTTTATCTTTTTAGAGAGAGAGATGCAGACAGAGAATGAGAGTAGAGGGGGTTTGTCTTTAGAGGATGGACCATTATTTGGTAGATGTCTTTCCCACGTGAATCGCAGTAATAAAACAAAAATAAAAACATTATTTGATCATTTGATGGTAGCGGTAGGTAGGCAAGGAAAATAGGAATTAAACTCTCTGATCGGATTGTGATCGGATGAATTTTGGCTTTGTCTTCGGGGTTCTTGTTGTGTTTCCGCATTGTGATCGGATGAATTTTGGCCTCTTCATGTTTGAACTAGTACTGATGCTTGATTTGGTTCTCTGATGTGGGCCAAATTGCCCTATATGAGCTTGATTTGTTACTTCGTCGATTTCAATTAATTGAAGACGCTATATGGTGGATTTGAGCACTTCAAATTTTGCTCAAGCTAGAATTTATCCTTGGATTAACTGTGATGTATCGATTGACATAAACAGAGATGGTTCAATGATCGCTGGTCATGTATGAAAAAAGAATAATGGAATTATCTCGATGATCTACAAAGGAAAAGTTTAGATATCTTGGGATAGTAAGATCTTTTACATGTTACATATGAGGATATTCCAAATTGATGCATCATGCATGTTGTGAAGTCAAATGATAAACAACATTCTAGAAGTATCTTAGGTGTGTAACAAATTTACCCTTTTGCTCAAGAATGATTAGTATAGCTGGTCTTTTGGTGTGTGTGGTGCCCTCATATGCTCCTTTCTATCAAGTTTTGCCTTTTCTCCTTCTCATTATGAATGCCAAGAAAGTATCGTAGTTCCATGAAATTGTCACAGCAGATTTATATTGGTTTCAGTGTTTTGTTTTTTGTCTTTAGAGTTTTATAGTTTGGAATAAATTAATAAGATATCGAGAGAAAATTGATCATTAGATAAATTTATCCTTTAGCATTATTGTTCAAAAAAAATGAACAGAAGTTAAGCTTGTTGCTCAAATTATTAACAGTTAATGTATGGCCACTAAAATCTCCGTAAAATAGTCGAGGAAGAAAGAACTACATCCCACCAAGCTTCTTATAATAACTCTGCTTAACTAATTTTTAATTACACAATCATTTTCAGGTCACGTGTCGGAATATTTCTTGAATTAAATTTTCATCAGACTGGGTAAATTTATTCTACAGTATGAACTATTAGCCGACCTTTTACACGCTAACTTAAATAGTGGATTTTGGCCAACCGAGAGTTGTAACCTCACCTGGTTGAATTATTACGTAGGATGCTCAATTATGGCATTACTTGTGCGTGTCTAATTAGGCAATAGTTTTGGTAGGATATTATTATATTTGCTGCATTTACCTGTTGCTTTACAGTTTGTGGTCATTAAAAACTGAAATATTGTTATTTTCTTGATTATAATGATCATGAGAGTTTAATTTGAGCAAAATTATAAAGAATTTAATTTGCATAAAATTGATTCTCATTGAACTCAAACTCTCATAGTGTTAATTGATGGTGTTTGATGTTATGGTTTCGCATTGTTGGTGTGGTTTCTCCTCGATACCAAGCCCGCCAATATTGTGAAGGGATAATAAGTTCTTGAAGCCATGCCGATTGTTTCCATATAATACATAAGGTAAGTTTTACAAATCCTCTTTCTTTCTTTTTAAATCATAGCCTTGATCATCGATTCACAAGAAACGCCTACGACAAATCATTCTCGCTTTCTCATGGTTATCCATAATTGTTTAATTATCGTGAATTTATCATTCGTGATTCTCGCATCTCTTTGTCTCACGATTGATTTTGATGGATTCACCTAGGATTATGTTGTTGGTGATTCTAAATGGCTAGTTTAGAGGTGTGAATTAAATCTCACCACTTTGATATCCGATTCTTGATCTCGAGATGTTTCGGATTTCTTCAAATCATGGTGCTCGCCAACCTGGATGCGACTTGAAGGTATTTAAGGAGTTCTGCCGAAAGCTATGATATCAATGCTTTAGAGATAGTAGTAAGGCTTTATGGTGATTACCCTTCCGAATAAACTACAATCACGGCCTGAATTTTCAAACATAAAACAAGCATTCTATATAGCCATCTATAACTTTACATGTGTATCTCAATACTAGCTCATGAAAATTGTGTTTCCAACATGTACATTCCTCCAACACAATCTGTCCTTGGATAGATTTCTTTTTTCTACTAGTTATGCTTTATGTTTAGGTTCATTACAAACAAATACACGGCCAAATTACGCGGTTATGGAAGCCAAAAAGTCTCTATTTCTTGACCATTTCTAGTTAACTAATTAACTAAAAATGCAGTAAAAGACGGCAAATTTTTTTCTTTTCTACACAAAAATATTTTTTTCTGAATAAGGTATTCCCTGGACTTAGAACTTGTTCTTTTGGCCTTTTACTTGCTTAGGTTGGATCTAGGCAGTACATTGTATTCCCTGGACGATATATCTACACGCAGAGGCTTAAGGGCGCAAGTGTACACGATAAGGTAAGTTTTACCTCTTTAGTAAAAATATTTTTCAGAATCTTATGATGGTCAATAAGTATTTGTCTTTCTAGTTTCCATTATGTCAATAGTGATTGATTTGCTGAATAAAACTTCATATGCTGGTGTGAATTGGAGTTCCATAAGGATCTTCTTCTGTTGCTTTTACATACTCACTTTTTCCAAAGTTTGAAGCCTTTAAGTTTTTGATGGATTGGGGTGATAAGTTCACCAAGTTATGTGTTAGAATATAAAATTTAATTTTGTTGGTAGAAGAGATGATAATGATGTGAATTTGCTAAATTTATGTTTGATGGTACTATTAGGTTGTGAATTTTCGGTTGTTCAAGATGGACAAAGCATGGATGTCAATGAATAGATTATCACGTGAATACGAGCATGGGGTAAAATCTTTCTTACAATTTGCATTGCAAAATGCGAGAGATTCTAACCAAATACCATGTCCTTGTGCAAAATGTGGTAATTTAAAAAGAAAATGTATCTAATAATACAAGACTTGTATTGTCATGGTATGGATCTAACATACCAAGAATGGACATTTCATGGGGAAAAATCGATGCCTGCAAGCATAGACAATGAAAAAGATCGAATATGGGAAGATGGTCAATATCAGAAAAATGAAGATCCTATTGATATGAGACATGATGCATATGAGACTTATCAGAATAATCCAAATGAATTTAGGAAGTTACTTGAGGATGCCGAAAAACCTTTGTATCCAGGTCATATAAAGTTCTCAAAGTTATCAAGAATTGTGAAGTTGTACAATTTGAAGGCAAAGTATAGGTGGTGCGATACGGCTTCAATGAACTGTTAGATTTATTAAGGAAATGCTTCCAAATTGCAATGAGATGCCTTCATCTCTATACAATGCAAAAAATCTTAAGTACATCGGGCATGAGTTATGAGAAAATCCATGTCTTGCCCAAATGATTGCATCTTATATAGAAAGATATATAAGAACCGTGATGAGTGTCCTACATGTGGATTGTCAAGATGGAAGAAGAGTGGAAGACAACTCATCTACATATCATGCTTCTCAAAGCTATTGTGGTACTTTCCACCAATACCAAGATTTTTGAGAATGTTTCAAATAAGGAAACATCTAAAGACTTAACCTCGCATGCTAATGAAAGATGTTCGACGGTATCACGACATCCTCCGATGCACCACCGAGATTAGTGGATGAAAATGGCCGATTTTGCTTCGAGAATCGGAATCTTAGGTTAGCTCTATCTGCAGATGGTGTCAATCCACACAGCCTAATGAATTCTACGCATAGTTGTTGGCGAGTGTTACTTGTCACGTACAATCTACCTCCTTGGTTATGCATGAAGAGAAAATTCATGATGCTGACGTTATTAATATCTGGTCCAAAACAACCGGTGAACGACTTTGATGTGTATTTGTCACCTTTAATTGGTGACTTAAAGGAGTTATGGGACGTGGGTATCAAAGCATATGATGCATACCGAGAAGAAAGTTTCTAGCTCAAAGTCAGGCTGTTGTGGACAATCAATGATTTTCCCGCCTATGGAAACCTATCGTGGTGCTCAGAAAGGATATCAAGCATGTCCAAGATGTGGAGAAGAAACATATGCGAAGATGTTGAAACATTCTAGAAAATGTCATAAACGGGCATAGAAGATTCCTACCGCACATCATCCTTATCGACGACAAAAGAAGGCTTTGATGGTCAACAAGAGTTCGACTTTGCCCCTAATTTGTTGAGTGGCCACGAGGTAATTGAAAGAGTTAAGAACATCACTTGTTCTTGGGGAAAAAGGATGTAAATAAGTCAAATTATGATATCGCTACCAAGCGTAAAAGAAAGGCAAAAGAAAACCAAAGACACAAGAACCACCACAAATGGATGAAGGCAAAACATGTTGGAAAAAAAGTCGATATTCTTTGATCTTATGATTGGGAACATCTACATGTGCGACATGTTCTTGATGTGATGCATATTGAGAAAAATGTGTGTGAAAGTTTATTGGCACATTACTAAACATTCTAGGAAAGACGAAGGATGGAATTACAGCGAGACAAGATTTGATGGAGTTAGGTGTCCGACTTGAGTTGGCACCCGAAGTGATTGGATCTAGAACATTTTTACCTCCTACTTGTCATACATTAAGTAAAGAAGAGAAAAGAAAATTATGCAGTTCTTTACATTAAATGAAGGTGCCTATGGGCTATTCATCTAATGTTTCCAGCTTGGTGTCCATGAAGGATTTGAAACTAATTGGACTCAAGTCCCATGATTGCCATACTTTAATGCAACAATTGCTTCAAGTTGCCATCCGTGGTGTTTTACCAAAACATGTGAGGTATACCATCACTAGGTTGTGTTTCTTCTTCAATGTGTTCTGTGAGAGAGTTATTGATGTGTCAAAGTTAGAGCAAATTCAAAGAGATATTGTGACGACTTTGTGCTTGCTTGAAAAGGAATTTCCTCCGTCATTCTTTGATATAATGATTCATTTAGTGGTCCATCTTGTGCGAGAGGTGGAATTATGTGGGCCAGTTTGGTATAGATGGATGTATCCGTTTGAAAGATTTATGAAAATCCTTAAAGGATATGTGCGCAATCGTAATCGGCCTGAAGGTTGTATTGCTGAATGCTATATTGCTGAAGAGGCAGTGGAATTTTGCGCAGATTACTTATCCAATGTCCACACGATTGGAATCCTTCATTACTTTGCAAGCCATCCGAACAAGGCCTTTAACAAGTGCTCAACACCACACAATCAGTGTTGAGGAGTGGAAGCAGGCACATCGATATGTATTGAACAATGATATTGAGGTCGACCCATATATTGAGTATGTCCTCAACATATGCCCCGACTTAATGATAGCCTTCATTTTTAAATAATTATGCACTAATTTTCATGGATGTATCTTTTGGACAGAGAACATTTGGAACTTGTGAAGAAAACATATCCTACCAAAACTTTAACTTGGCAACAAGCTGAACATAACAAAGAGTTGTTAAGGAGAGAAATGTTATTATTATTATTTACATTTATGCTTATGCAAATTAGGGTGTCTTTTCTGCCAAGAAAACAAAAGTACGGCAAAGAGTTGTTAAGGAGAGAAATGTGCAGTGTTTTGACACTTTGCATTCGTCCATGAAAGTGTCAGATTTACATGTTGAAAAACTTTGACGGATGGGAAAGGGATATTAATTCCATTTGAAGATGAAATCTTTGGTAAGCCCTTTGAGATTTTCGTACATGTTGAAGACATCATCCAGTTTTGTGATATACAGCCAATTCCAGGAAATTGCATTGTGGTTTATGTGTGGTAAGAATTTACTCTTTCAAAATTTATTTTACAATGTTAAGTATATGTTTATTTAATACATTTTATTTATTTGTTAGTCACTTATTCCAAGAGTTCAAGAAGAGTACAACTACACTTGGTCGATCATGGTTTGTGAATCCATTTGAGATATCATATGTTCCTGTGGCGATCAAGATGCACGAACACGTGCTTTGGTGACGATGTGTTTGAGGTGTATCTCAAAATCAATTAGTGATAATACCGCAATGTAGGTAAGTCTTAAATCTTAGTTCATCACCATTATCTTCTTTTTCTCAACATGTCTAATATTATATGTTTTCTATTGATTAGGGAACATCGATTCTTACAAGAGTTGATCCTCATGGAGAAACGATTTATCTTCGACCTCTTAGTCATCGCATTCGTGATGATAACTGGAAATATATTGTCAACACGTAAGATTGACTCCCTTTAATTCCTTCTTTTCTTTTCGTGAATTGGAAATTATTTGTTGGGTTTTGAGACAATTGCACGGTTTTAGTGGATGAGAGTGGTTCCGTATCTGGTTTTGTTTGGTGCTATTGTAGTAATGTGATTTGAGACTGGGAATGTTATTGTTGCATTGTCTGGGACTGTTTGAGTGCCACTGCTTGAACTGAACTAGCTTTATTTAGTAATCTACTATGTTGCTCCTGTTTGAGTGCTTTAGGTTTGTTATCCTTGTGACTATTGAGAGGTAGAGCCTGACAATGTTCTAGAGGATTTCTTTTGGAGGGGGGTCTAAGTTAATCAAAAGCCATTATTCAAAGACTAATAGTCAAGTTTTACCCTGTAAAATGCATAATAGGATTGCTAAACTCTTGAAATTGGCCAAGGTGATAATTAGGAAATGGCCTTGTTCCCAACTTCTTTTATTCACCGCAATGACCAACGCAATATTGGGAATGTATAGAACTATAATAGGTGAAACAAGCACACAAAGACAAATATAAGAGGTTCATGAGAGTTCCAATCGTGATGAGATTGGAACTCGTTATGCTCGGTTTCTTAAAATCTATCTTTGAAATTGTCGATTTTTGTTGTGAGCATAAGTGATTTGCCTTGTGGATGAGAGCATTTGTGTATCGAGTGTGTAGTGGACATCTCAGAATAATATGTTGCCGGAGAATCATTATTTGGATTCGTAATTTGATCATGTGGTATCTTGAAATATATTTGTGGCTGGAAGATGTGATGATCTTGTCCTTGTTATGGTATGATTATGCATTGAGTTCTTGAGGGTTACACTGATATCAACAAGGAATTACGATGTCAAGCTCGTGCATTTTGGTTGAGTTCTTTCGATTTTTCTTTTCTCGCATATGCGTGTTGTTCTAGGAGGAATTGCTTATAGTTTTTAACTATTGAGCTCATCATTAGTTAGCGACACCATTAGTTGTAAACTAACAATATTTTGTAATTAGGAAAAAGAGTAGTTTGCTTGCTCTATCATACCTAACTATAATAGCCGAATGTTTGGTTCAAATTGATGCTAGAGTTGTTATCCAGACCTGGGACCGCTGGAAGTGTTGGTTAAGTGCATCGCTTGCTTTATCCTAGGAACTAGTTAGCTCAACATGGTTCATACACAACTTTAGAGAATTTTATCCCGGCTATTGACCATGGAAGGATTAGTCGATGCTTTGTGCTAAGAAGAGCATTAATGGATGTTTTTCTCCCGGTTTATCAACCATAGTAGGATTAGGGAAATGCTTCGTGGTTTATCGACATTAGAAGGATGTAAAACATGTTCTTGATAGCTCGTGTTCACATTTGATTATGGGAAAACGTTGTTAGTATTCTGGAAAAGTTAGAACAACTATTCCATCATTGTAAACAGGGGGCATGAACCAGAGGAAAGTTAAACCCGGCCAGGGCGCCTTGTCTCAGTCTGCAAAGCCTTGTTAGCAATGCTCTATGATTTCTTGTAATATTAAAATGTGTTTGCTAGGTAGGAAAATATAAAATGTCTTGTTTACAACTATTCTTTTCCTTGAGCTTTTACGATGATGAGCAATCAAACAGAAATTCGGAAACTTGCTTTTTAGTGTCTATGCTGAGGGACGTTGATGAAAAGATAAAGTAAAGAAGGGGCCTCTCATAACAAGCACACAGTTACAAATATAAGAAACAGGGCATTGACTAGCTTGGCTCTATTAAGTATTAACATGACCACCTCATCACAGAAACATAAGTCAGTGACTCAGTGTCATTCGAACATTTAGTCTAATCTCCAACAAGTACCATACATGAATGAGAACAGAAAACATGGTCAAGAAAAGAGAAACTTATATTCTCCACTTTTCATTATTGTGATGCTTGAGACCTTGATTCTCATTTTGTTTTATATCAAAATCTCTGTATCTATAGTTTCTCTTTGTCGACAAGACTACGCTTATATTATCCGTCTGCTGAGTTGGTTTTGATGTGAACCTAGCTACGCTAAGAAATGGACTTTGTTGATTTTGTTTGTAAATGAGAAGTCGCCTGCTTCTACTTTCAACAAGCATTGTAAACATGATTTAGTTTGTTGCCTTCTCTATACAAGCACAACTTGATTACAAGGTTTTAGTCCTCCCGACTTTGGGGATAAGAATCAAAGATATCCCGTTGATGTTGTTATGCATTGCCATGAACATAATGTTTGAGCATTTATCGACACTGTATCAGACTTTGAAATCTGTATTTGTGGTAGTATCTAATTACTATCAATTGCTTGAAGGGCAATTTTATGTTTAATGCAAAATTGGAGAAAAGAGGAAGAAGAACCAACTTGGGAAATTGTAAAGGTATTTTCATTTATCAAATCACATTTGTTTTATGTCGATTTCATATACATCTACATGTTGCTAATATTTGATATTTTAAAAGTGTCGAAGACAACCCGATTCCAAGCAATGCGGTTCTTTGTACTACGCTCATGAAAGATATAATTGAAGAAGTTATGAAGAGTGGTTCCATTTCTTTACGCTCACATGTAAGATAAACATTTCAATTCTTTAATATAATCATTTTTTCATACAAGAGTGCTAATATTCTATTTTTGAATTGTTAATAGTTTCAAAATCGATCTTACTCTCAAGAGGACATTGATGAAGTTCGCGTTGAACGGGCAAATTTCATGCTTCTTCACATATAGTCTTGTGATGTTTTAGTTGTGTTATCGATATTTTAATTATTTTGTACCGTGATATAGGGATACGGTCTTATTGTTTTGTTATGTGATGTGCATAGTATTTTGTATAGTGATTTTGTAGCCGTAATGAAAACAAATTGTATATTTTTGTATAGTGATTTTGTAGCTGTAATGAAAACATATTGTATATTTTGAATAGTGATTTCAACGTAGTCGCAAGTATATTTTAATCTCATTTGCTTGTGCGTTATTAATTGTACAGGTTTAAATAAAGAAATTAACTACGGTTGAAATTGAAAACCGTAGTTGTTAATAAATTGACTATGGGTTGTAATAGAAAAAGCGTAGTAAATTTGGCATTAAAACCGTAGTAAATAAACTCAAAAATCGAGAAAAGCGTAGTCTATAGTGGGTATAGACAACGCATAAAAAGCGTAGTGTATGTGCAAAATTTTGTGTAGTCTGTCGGTATAGACTACGCGTAAAAAGCGTAGTCTATGTGGAGAAAAGAGTAGTCTATAGTGGGTATAGACTACGCATAAAAAGCGTGTGTATGTGAGAAATTTTTGTAGTTCTGTTTAAGTATAGACTACTGCGAAAAGCGTAGTCTATGTGGAGAAAACGAGTCTATAGTGGGTATAGACTACGACAAAAAGCGTGTGTATGTGCGAACTATTGTGTAGTTCAGAGTATAGACTACGGCGAAAAGCGTAGTCTATGTTCGAAAAAGCGTGGTCTATAGTGGGTATAGACTACGACAAAAAGCGTGAGTGTATGTGCGAAATTTTGTGTGGTTTGTCGGTATAGACCACGCCGAAAAGCGTAGTCTATGTGGAGAAAAGCGTGTCTATAGTGGGTATAGACTACGTAAAAAGCGAGCGTGTGTGCGAACTTTGTGTAGTTCAGGCGATAGACTACGCCAGAAAAGATAGTCTATGTGAGAAAAGCGTAGTCTATAGTGGGTATAGACTACGCATAAAAAGTGTAGTGTATGTGCGCCTACTTTTCTCTACACCACTTTTCTCTACACTACGAGACGCACATACACTACACATAAAACGCGTAGTCTATACTGATTTTTGTAGTAGTGGTTGTTATAGGAAAACTCCACCAAAGGTAGTATCTCTTCCCAATTTCCTCCTCTGTCGGCCACGATTGCTCACAACATTTCCTCTAAGACCTTAATCGTCCTTTTCGATTGACCGTCTATTTGAGGATGGAAGGCTATACTGAGATTCAGCTTGGTCCCCATGGCTCCTTGTAGATTCCTCTAAAACCTTGATGTGAACCTCAGGTCACGATCTGACGTAATCGATTCTGGCACACCATGTAACCGTACGATCTCTCTGATGTAAAGCTGAGCAAGATTATCTAACCCGTACGTCATCCAAATCGATAAGAAATGAGCTAACTTCATCAGTCTATCGACGACAACCCATATAGCGGTGTTTCCTCGCGCTGACCTTGCAAAACTCACCACAAAGTCCATACCGATATGCTCTCATTTCCACTCTGGGATTGGTAGCGGCTGTAACAATCCTAACGGACGTTGATGCACAGCTTTCACTTTTTGACAAGCCAAACAACGTTCCACAAATGCGGCTACATCATTTTTCATCCTTTCCCACCAAATGTTCCTTTTAAGGTCTCTGTATATTTTGGTGATTCCTGGATGAGTTGTATATGGTGCCTCATGAGCTTCACTCATGATTTTATCTCTCAATTCCCTATTGAGTGGCACACATAAGCTTCCTCGAATAATAGCGCGTTGTCCTTTGCTTCCGTGAAACCCTTGCTATCTTCTAGCCTCACTTTCAAACGCATTCTTTCCAGGAACTCGTCTCCTCGCTACGCGCTCACGGTCGCTTCTCTCAGGTCCGGTTCAACTTTCAGAGCTGGACGAAACCTTGTACTAATTCTGACGGATGAATCATTTCCAAGTTGAGCTTCTCGAAATCTCGAATAAGCTCCTTCTCTTATGTAAGAAGGTATCCCAACTTCGCTCTCAACTTGCGACTAAGGGCATCTGCCACGACAATGGCTTTCCCTGGGTGATAGCTGATAGAGTAATCATAATCCTTTACTAACTCCAGCCATCTCCTTTGCCTCATGTTCAACTCCTTTTGTTCAAAGAAGTACTTTAGGCTCTTGTGATCCATGAAGATCTCACACTTGACTCGGTAGAGATAGTGCCTCCAGATCTTTAATGTATGAACGATCGCTAACCTGTGTCATGAGTCAGGGTAGCTTAACTCGTGCGTCTTCAACTGACGAGACGCGTAGGCTATAACCTTCCCATTCTGCATAAGAACATAACCCAAACCAAGCTTGGATGCATCGGTGTAGACCAAAAAACCATCATTTCCTTCTGGCACAGCTAACACTGGAGCGGTTGTTAGCTTCCTCTTCAACTCTTGGAAACTTGTTTCACAAGCTTTTGACCATGAAAACTTAATTCCTTTCCTGAGTTGTTGCGTCATCGGCCTCACCAACTTTGAAAACCTTTCGATGAAATGTCTATAATACCCTACCAAGCCTAGAAAGCTTCGAACCTCATTGGCATTAGTCGGAACCTTCCAGTTACTTACTACTTCAACCTTCACTGGGTCGACTTTGATTCCTTCTGCAGACACGATATGTCCAAGGAACATCACTTCTTTGAGCCAAAACTCGCACTTACTATACTTGGCATACCACCTCTCTGCTCGTAACGTTTCCAAAACGGTACAGAGGTGTTCTCCATGCAACTCTGCATTCTTGGAATAGACGAGAATATCATCGATAAAAACCAAGATGAAGCTATCCAGATACTGATGGAAAACTCGATTCATCAGATCCATGAAGACTTATGGCGCATTGGTCAAATCAAACGGCATCACGATGAACTCGTAGTGCCCATACCTCATCCTGAACGTGATTATCGTAAGGTACTCCTTCCTGATCATCAGCTAATGGTAGCCTGACCTCAAATCGATCTTAGAGAAGACACTTGCTCTTTTGAGCTGGTCAAATAGATCGTCGATCCTTGGAAGAGGGTATCTGTTCTTGATCATCAGCATATCCAGCTCTCTGTAGTCAATGCACATCCGCATTGACCCTTTCTTCTTCTTGACGAACAGGACTGGCGCTCCTCACGACGACACGCTAGGTTGGATAAAACCTAGATCCAACAACTCCACGCAATCGGGCTTTCGCCTACAATTTTTAGGTGCCATTCGTATGGTGCCTTTGATATCGTGTCGCTCGGTACTGCATCAATAGTGAATTCCACTTGTCATCAAAGGCAAGCCCGGCAAGTCCTCGGGAAACACATCCGGATATTCACACACCACTGGCTCCTCTTGCAACTATTTGCGCTCTTTCTCATGCGCTGTCAAACTTACCAAGAAAGTTTGACATCTTCCCTTCCTGATCATCCTCACTGCCTTCAGTGTTGAGATCATCGGCACGGAAACACCCATCCTTATGCCATGGAAGCAAACTTCCACTCCTTTAGCTGTTCGAAAAGCAACTTCTCTCTCGAGACAACGTATAGTTGCCCTGTGCTTTTCCAACCAATCCATGCCAAAGATGACATCGAAATCTTCCATTCCGATGACATACAAATTGACAAAGACCTTCTGCTTACAGATTTCTACCACCTGGTTCGGGCAAATCTCTTTTGCCGTTAGCACTTTCCCTGATGGGATGCTAATTTCCAAGGTACTCTGTGATTCCTTGGGTACCAAACCCAACCTCTCACATGCAACTCTCGAAATGAAAGAATGTGAGGCTCTTGTATCAAACAAAGCGAAAACGGGTATATCACTCATATGGATTATACCTGCAAGATTTTCGGGAGCTTGTGCTACCTGCTGCTGACTCAAGGAGTAAACCCTAGCTTGTTGTGACGGCCTTTGGTTCGCTGGCCTCGGATAACCACCTGCTCCATGGTTCATCCTCGGTGGAGCCTGGTTCTGCCTCTGCGGAGCCTGATGCTGTCTCACTTGCGGCTGCACCGCTGGTCCTCCTATCGATGGGAAATCTCGAGCGTAGTGTCCAGACTTCCTACAACGGTAACACTCGATGTTACCTTGCCTGCACTCGCCCAAGTGATTCATCTGGCATTTCTGACACCAAGACTTTTCCACACCTTGCCCCCACTGCCGCATGGGTTGGAAATTCCTTCCCCGAGTGTCGAATCTGCTGACTGCATCTGTGCAGTGTGGGCACACTCACCGAGTGTCAGATTTATTTTTGGTGAAAACGACACACCAAATTTTGGCGTCGTTGTCGGGATTTTTTTAAGCAGTAATTTATTCGATTTTCTGTCTGTTTTATTTTTATTTTATTTTTTCTGGTTTATGCCTTGTTCTTCTCGCATGTGAGAATTAGTCTTTGATCCGTAAATTGAGAAATCACAAGAAATTGACAAAGGTAGCTAAGGAAGGAAAGAAAGCTACTACAATCATCATGGAGATACAAAACGTTGAAGGGAATGGAGGAGCAAATCCACAACCGTTGATTAAAGAATTGGGACGTCGTAGGAGCAGCCGCCCTCTGTGTATTGTTCTGCCTACCGTCAACCAAAACTCCGAGATCCAGCCTGGTTTTATTCAAGTTCTTCCCAAGTTTGGAGATATGCCTGGAGAGAGTGCACATAAACATCTTGCTGAATTTGATTTAGTGTGCTCTACTTTATGCCCACAAGGATTTACCAATGATAATTTGAGATTGCTAACATTTTCTCATACTTTGCAGGGCAGGGCTAGAGATTGGTTTTTTGATCTTTCCCCTGGTTCAGTTCGAACATGGAGTTAGTTAGAAGAATACTTCTTACGTAAATTCTTTCCAGAATCAAGAGCTGCAAATTTACGAATGGCTATTAGTAACATTAAACAAAAGAATGGAGAGAGTTTGGCAGATTATTGGGAACGATTCCAGCAATTATGTCGCAAGTGTCCTGACCACGGATTTTCTGATTATCAATTGCTCACTAACTATTTTTACCGTGGTATGTCTTCTTTTGATAGGAAAATTGTCGATGCTTCTTGCGGTGGATCATTAACAAATAAGACGTTGGACGATGCTAAACAACTCATCATTGACATGGTCTCGAATGGCCAACAATATGAAGACGACGATGATGATAGATACAGACATGTAAAAGCAATGGAGAGATCAGAGAGTTCGAATGTGGATGACAAGATTGATGCTCTAACATCCTTAGTTCGAGAGTTTGCAGTAGCACAAACGCAGAAAATTCAATGTGGTATATGTTCCAAAAATGGTCATTATACTGATGCATGTCCTACTTTGCAGGATCCTCAACTCGAACAAGCATGCTATGGTTCGGGTGATGCGCAATATGATGCACAAAGGCAGAGGCAAAGACGAAATGATCCATTTTCAAACACATATAATCTGGGATGGAGGAATCATCCTAAATTTAGTTCGAGTCAAGAGGGACCTAGAGTTTATACTCAGAGGCAGTCGCAGAGTGAGCAGTATACCCATACTGACGGGTCAGAACCAAGCCTGAATGAAATTGTGAAGAGTTTGGCCCAAAGTCAACAAGCTTTCCAGCAAGAGACACGAGCTGCATTGAGCAGTATGGGCACACAGATCACACAGTTAGCCACTCAAATGAACAAGTTGCAGGTTTCTCAAGGTAAACTTCCGTCGCAAACAGAGATTAATCCAAGAGGAAGTGTTTGTGTAGTCACGCTACAGAGCGACAAGGAGCTGGTCGAGCACGACCTCAAGAATGATGCAAAAGAAGAAATTGAACATGGAGGAATGAAGGAATATGGAGCCACTCAAGAAACACAAAAATCTGAAACACATTTGTCTTCCAAGGTAAGTGTTGATTCCAATATTCTACATCATAAAAAACTAATCTATGCACCTTTTCCTTCTAGGTTGATCCGCAACAAGAAAGAAGATGACGAAAAAGAGATCCTAGAGGTATTCAAGAAAGTAGAAATCAACATACCATTGATCGATGCTATCAAGCAAGTTCCCAGGTACGCAAATTTTTCGAAAGAATTATGTAGACATGAGAATGATCTCGCTATTATTCAAAAGAAATTACCACAAAATGTCGGATCCCGGTATGTTTACTATCCCCGCATTATTGGTAATAAGCAAGTTAAGAGAGCCATGCTAGATTTAGGAGCATCCATAAATGTCATGCCATATTCTGCTTATAAGGAGTTGCATTTAGGACCATTGAAAGAAACTCGCAGAATCATTCGCTTAGTGACAGTCCAATGCATATCCTTTAGACGTAGTTGAGGATGTTCTTGTTAAAGTAAATGATTTGATCTTTCCGTTGATTTTTATATTATTGACATGGATGATTCTTCTTCTGCTCATAAGTCTTTGATTTATTAGGAAGACCATTCATGAAAACAGCAAAGGCAATAATTAATGTTGATAAAGGCATGCTTAGCTTGGAATTTGATGGAGAAATTATCACATTTAATATTTTTGAATCTATGAAACATGTTGACGATCCTGAATCTATATTTATGATTGATATTGTTGATCCTTGGGCTGAAGATTTTATTGAGCATAGTTGCGTGGAAGATAGGTTCGAGCATATGATAGATAAGAATGCATTAATAGGAAGTAAGCAACAGCTGAAAGCAAGATGCCCATATCGACCGAGACGGTTAAATCATCATCTTTATGAAAGACCCAAAGCTGGAATTGAACAATCTCTCACAGTATTTGAAGTATGCAATTTTAGAAGAGGATGACACGCTGCCCGTTGTTACCAACAAGGACCTCAATGTTGTTAAACATTTAAGCAGACTGCAGAAGGAGTCAGACGGTATGCCCATACCACACATTCCTCCAGATGGACAACACCTTATAATTGAAGAGACGGAGATAGCCGAGTTTCAAGAGATGAACTTGGCTACTTCCGTCATCAA
Organism: Salvia rosmarinus; assembly: GCA_036937905.1. Classification (NCBI taxonomy): domain Eukaryota; kingdom Viridiplantae; phylum Streptophyta; class Magnoliopsida; order Lamiales; family Lamiaceae; genus Salvia; species Salvia rosmarinus. The sequence continues at coordinate 37,564,117 of CM072821.1, forward strand.
CTCCTGATCGTACCACCATGGTGTCCGGCCTTGGACCTTAAACAAGGGCGCTACTTAGGAGGCAACCCAAGATTTTCTTTTTTGTTTCTTTTACCTGCTTTTTAGTTTCTTTTTATTTTCATTCATTTTTCTACATGTTTGGAAGCTCTGCTCTACATGGCATGAATACTCCAGCATCCCATCATACACCCAAGTGAACCACCACAAGAGCCACGCACCGAGGCCCCTCACAACCTGCATTCATCGCCCGTTGTATGTCTCGTCCTCTTCTTGATTTGTTCAGGGAAGTTTCTATTCTTATTCTTTTTCTATTTTGTTGTTCTTTTATGTTTTTTATCTGTTGGTCTCTCTTTCACACAATGAGGACATTATGTTGTCTAAGTGTGGGGGGAAGTTGGTTGTTTTCTGTTCGTAGTTTCTTTGTTCTTTAAAGCGAAAAAAAAAGTTTTTTTTTCTTGTTTTGTCTTGTTTTGAGATATTGGCAACTTCAATATGGATGAATTGAATATGAGAGATTAGGATATTGCCTTGGTTTGAATGGTTGTTTTCTTTTGATGATGAATTGTGTAAAAACATCTGTATGTATTCATGGACGATGAATAAGTGCAAGATTGATCAAGATTTTTGAGCTTACTTATATTGTGAGATTTGAGCCTATGAGCAAACTTGAAAATGTTCCTTGTTTCTTTGAAGAGTGTTGTGTCGGACTTGATTGCTTGATGTCTAGTTTGCCTTGTTGTCATAGTTGAAACTGCATATGAAATTCTAGCACTAAAGTGATCTAGGTAATTTTTTGAAACGAATCCCTATATATTTGGCCTGATTATATACTTCCTACCCTAAGTTTTCCACTAGTTAGCCTTTTTGTGCCTTAATCATTTTCTTGATCATTAAAAGCTACTAAATATGAGCCTTAGCCTTTCTTAGCCTTCTTTTAACCCACCAATAATATGCAAGTTTTGTGAATTTTTTACATGATCAGTAGGATTATATTTTGGTGTTCAATTCAGTTTGGGTTTTGCAATTGAAAGTTTATTTTCATTCTTATTTGTTGCTTTAATTTTCGTTCATTAGTATTATCATTATTATTAGCTTGAATTCATTTATGAGTTCTAGCTAATCTCTTCATTCCGTGAAGATTAAGGAAGTTTCTAGCGACACGCCCGTGAGATCTAAATTATTTTTATCCTTTGATTTTATGCAAGCATCTGTTATTCTCTGCGCTTATTGTTGTTAATTGTTTCATCTCTCGCTAGGTAGTTGCAAATATTTAGTAGTTCAGAAATAATTAGTAGCCAATCGAATCGCCATCCGTAATTGTGGTTTAGATTTGATTAGTGGTAAAGTGATTCATCGTAGTCAAGAGTTTAACAGCCTTAATTCGATAATCATGTGTCGAGTTTATCGGTTTTGAATCGGGTTTCTAGTTCTTAAAGTTGTCGGCCATTAAATCTATAGAGTGTCTCTTACGGTTGTCACCGATTAGAGAAGTAGTTAGTGAAGTGTCTTCCTAATTACCGATAAATTAAGGAGAGATAAGATTGCGTCAGAAGTGTCTTCGGTGATCATAACTGGTTTGTTTGCATGAATTGAAGTAATATTTGCATCGAGGATCGGATTTGTCTAAGCTAGAGTGGAATTAATTGGAACCGGGATACCTTCATCATATTTGTTACGAACAAACATCTGGATACCTTTCTTATTTGCTATTTTCGATTTTATAGTTTAGTCTCTTATCACAACTTATTTTATAGGTGGAAAATTGGAGAAATTCTCGCCAATCCTTTGGGAGACGATTTTGCTTACTGCTTTCTGTGCAGTTTGGGCATACTGACCGAGTGTCGAATCACGACCGCAACTGCAGGCAAGCAGGGCACACCGACCGAGTGTCAGATTTATTTTTGGTGAAAATGACACACCAGGGTGGGGGTTAAGAAACGGGAAGAAGGGGGATACATATATAAAGCATGCATAATAAAAAGATATGCCCATAAAATCGGGCAGCATTTCCTCTATAACTAGGACATATCCTGAAGGGGAAGGGTGAGTAAAAAATCCACCAACAGAATTATATCGACAACATAACTTCAATGAACATGATCTTGATTTTATACTAGTAATGCATGGAAACCAAATAGCATTACATCATGTTGACTAGACCGGTCAACCACATAGCATGCTCTTATCGAGACTCACAGCATAATAACATAATAGCGAACCTTGTTCCCAATCAGAGAGCAAAATAAAGGGACAAGAATACATCAACAACAGAATACATAAACATAACGCAGCATCGCGGAACCAGAAGGTATGAAAGAAACCGCAGCTTAACCCCTCAGCGTCGCCCGTCCAACCCTCCTCCATCTGTGAAAATATTTGAAAAGATTTTAGGGTGATTACTAGCGCACTCAGCTGGGGTTTTTAACATAAAACAAAATCCATGATACCGTGTTCAGAGCACTTACCTTAGAAGGTTTTAAAACGTAAACCCACTTCTAAGTAAGCAAAAGAGATTTTCCTTTTTGATACCTGACCCGTTATTACTGTTACTCCCATCATAGAACCACGGCTCGGAACGTATCCCGCCAGCCCATCATATCTCGGCCCGAAACATAACCAGTCAATCCATAATATCTCGGCCCGGAACATATCTAGTCAGCCCACACCCGAAACGTATCCAGCCGGCTAAATCAGTGTGGACTTCAGGGGTCTATCCCCGTCAGAACCAATAACCACTCCATTATCATTTCCGTGTGGACTTCCGGGGTCTATCCCCTTCAGAACCATAACCACGAGTTCGGGGTCTATCCCCTTACGATCAATACTCAAGATGGTGATCAACCCACCGAATAGAGATCTGTGCACATTCACAATAGAACCATATCTCGGCGCAGAGAACAGTTATCACTTCATTAAAACATTTTCACGGCACACATGTTTTATTTTTGTAATATCAGAGTATATAACTCAAAATAAGCATATATAACCCAACCTGAACAGTCGAAAACGTCAACTGGGAGATATCCACAGATCTAACGACCTCACCGATCGCACTGGTAGGTACCTGGTAACAAGATGGAACAACTTTTGGAGTCACATTCCACAAAGAAAAGCAACAACGTGATCCAAACGAATATCGAAGTGAAACGGGGCTTTTCGACTTTCTGAACCCACATTTGGCACCCTCCGGGTTTTCAAATCAACTCGATGCAGAAGGGAACTATATTCAGGGCATCAAGACCTATAATAGGGTACCTTCAAAATATGCATGCATAAAAGTTGACACAAATCTTAGCAACGAAGAAGCTTAAAAAATCGATGTCTATTCTCAAATCCAAGATAAACTATCCAAAACCGATGCATGAAAATGGAAACATATGCAATATGCATAACGAGGAACATGGAATGACAAGCTATGTTGAAAATGGATAACCCGGGCATGTACTTCTTTTAGAAACTCGAAACGACGGAAAACATCCCGACATGCAGAAACACAAAAAACGAAAAAACGGAATCGGTACTTTAGTAGAACACATAGCCCGGAACTCAAAACCTAAAGAGCCCATAGCCTAAAAGTGGCTCGTCGGCCACCAATCGGCGGCCAACAAGGGCGACGGCGGCTGTAATGGGTGGCGGCGATCGGCGGCTAAATTGGCCAACCTCCGGCCGTTTTCTCGTCCCGTCCCTTTAGAAACCAGAGTTCTATGCTATGCTATCTACTAAAAGGCGAAATCAAAAACAAGAAAAGGATAAAAACGGAAAAACAGGGCTGCCGGGGAGGGGCTGATCGGCGGTGGTGACCGGCACAGCGCAATGGCGCCGCCGTCGAGCCTTTCCGGCTCGATCCCCACTCCTCCCGCTCGCAGCGTACCTGAAGTTGCTCGGCTCGTCCGTAAACATAAAGAGATGAAGAAAATGAACGTTGAAAATGAAGGTCCTAGCCCTCTATTTATAGGAAAAAGCAGGGGTTTGTGCAACTACTTGCGCAAGCGGCCCTTTTTCGAAAACAAAAAAAGCGATGCATCTTTCGCAAACGGACTCCAAAATTAGCAAACTTTGTACCCTGGATTCAAAAAAAATACCGTATACAGCGACTATAAACAAGATATGCTTTTAAAAGACCCATGAAAAGTCCGATTTTTCGATAACTTCCCCGGAGTGCCAAACCTTCGTGGGTGGTCGAAAACCTACATACTTAGTGTCTATGAATTCTTCATAAGACACTCTTCACTACGCCTGAGGTTTCGTTACGGTCGCATCACCGAAACAAAAAGTCAATCTTTGACTTTTCTCGAGAAATATGCCAAACAAACCTGAAGCTTAGGAAGGATGAGGTATTACACTTACAGCCATTGGGAACTCAACTACTGTCACGACCCGACTACCTAATCAGGTAATTAGGCCGTGACTCGGGATTAAGAAGAAAATTTTTACAACAATGGCTCAAACATGTGTCAAAAGAATAGATGATAACAACTTTCATCACGAATAAATTTAAATCTTTATGATTCAAGAAGTGAACTAAAGTTGAACGAAGGATGATTCTAGGTCCTCAATTTTCAATAAAGAATCGAACGAGAATAATAACGGCTGAGGACAATAATTACAACGGAATAACCAACATCAAGGAGATACATATTCGAGCATACTTCGAAAACTTTGAGAATTTATCAACAATTTAAATCATAACAAAGCAATGAACATGATCATTTTGTCTTAGCAGAACACATGAACAATTAAAGGCCAAAGTTCGGCAACAGAAAGTGTGGTTGAGAATTATGTGAAGACATAACTCTCTGGGCATTAAAAATCATGTGAACATCAATTGAATAACATCACTCATTTATCAATATTATCATGAAGCAATTTACTTAGAGAAGCTCCTTTGCGCAGCATTCGATTCCAGCATTCTCTCCCGCTCAACCTGCATATTTAGAAATACATGCAGGGCGTGAGTACAAAAATGCACTCAGTGGGTATACGCCAAAAACATTTAAAACTTTGCCCTTAGGGCTATATTCTTGACTTGCCATAAGAATAAACTTATGTAGGGTTTTTATTGAAATTACCTGCATAGGGTTTCTCAAAATTTGTTCATGCATGCTCATATCATTATATCATCATATCATATGCATATGCATGTTTCATGTCTGCATGCAACTTTCTTTTCCTTCCCATATCCACGTATTTTTCTTTGTGTTGATCCGAGGAGTAGGCCTCCTCCTCAACACACTTAAACTTCACATACCCGAGTTGGTCCCGAAGGATCTCAACTTCGGTCATACCCGACGTCGGTAATTTCTTTCTTTCTTTTTCGTGGATAGGTAGTGCATTATGCTTATGCTCATGCTCATGCTCAAAACATTGGCAAGTCAATCAACTTTTCAAATCAATGCATATCATAAAATTTCATATCATCTTTCATGCATAATCATATCATGTCATTTGAAAACATTTAAAAGCATAAGCATATTTTATAGAAAATACTTATACCCACCTGGATGTTCCTTAGAGCTAAGGAACTAATTCCCAATTCCATTTCTTTCTTTATCCATATTTTATCCTCATAAAACGGCATAAATGCCTATCAAGAACCAAACAAGAACATTACTCATCTTTAGTCGTCGACACGACTATTTATCTCGATATTAAAACTAAGACACTAAGGTCTATCAAAACTTGGGTCATTGCATCCTCTAACATCTTATTAACAAACAAATTCTATCGAAATTTCGGCAGCGTAACGTTTATAAACGCATCGCCATATCAATTCCAAACCATCCAAACATAGCCCAAACTCCACCAATTCATCACCATATGTCTCAATGATTATATAAGACTCAACAACAAGCTTCAATCACCTCATCATATATAAAAATCGAAAATCCCCTTAAGACGTCACTCAAGGTCTAACGTCGAAAATTCACGTGAGACGTAATCTAATACCAACGAACCTATATGCATGCTAAAATATTATAAAATATCATCATTTTATCAACAAAATATAAAAATCAAAGCATTGGCTTTGAAAATAAATTTTCGCCGACAAACTAAAATTTTACCGTTTTCGAATACGTCTACGAAAAAATCCGAATAAATCATTTTAGACTTTATTCATATCATAGAATCCAAATATGAAGTCAAATTGATCAAATAAAATCAAAAATCCAACAATATGGAAGCTAGGGTTTTCGGCCATTTTGAAAAGTTTAATATAGTTTCGATTTCAAACGTTTTTCTTGTTCCAAACACGTTTATATCAATCCAATAACACATATATGAAGATAATTCAATCATAACAACATCATAAATTCAAGATCAAGGCATGCTCTTTTCGAAATTTCATGAATTTCAAAATAATAAACATATGCTTTACAATTCAACGTTAAACAATACGTAGACGTCAAATCTATCATAATATTAACAAATAATCAAACAACACAAAATCCTTCATATTTTCAGCATATGACCAAAAATCAATAAGAGTATAGGATCATATTTTTAAAAATTTCAAACCGTAGATGTGTTCTCGGTACAAGATTATACATCTATTCGAAGACCGATCGAAATTCAACGGTTGGATCTTCCTATTTTTGGATCATGGTTTTTGAAATTTGGTGTGTGAGAAAGTGTGTGTGAGTGTGTGTTACGTGAGTTGAGGGAGAGAAATGAGGAAGAAAATAAGCTTTGAAAAGTATAAAGTATACTTATGTAATAATTATATTTAATTTTGATTTTTCTTTATTAGGTGATTAATCACCCTTTCTCTAGAAGCCTTTTCTTTTTCTTTTCTTTTCTCATTTTCTTATATAGGTAAAAATTACTTTTGTTATAGAAAATCATTATAAATGTTGTAGAATAATGTACAACGTTTTTATAGCGAGAAATCAAAACTAATTATCCGATAAAACAACCTCTATTTAAATCTCTACTTTTAAACTCAATAATTGCTATAAACATTAAAATATAATAATTGAACATATTTTTGACCTTAAAAACCATTTTAAATATTTTGCTCTTCATCCGAGCTTAATCGGCAAAAGCTGATGTCACAAAAACGTAGATTTTGAAATTCTCAATTTTCTGAAATCAAGACTTATTTGAGCATGTATCTATCATTTCAAGACTATTGAAGTCTAGGTCTTCTTATGTTCAACTAGATTTAAAAATCTTCTTTCAGATTCTATCCCAAATCTATCTCAAATCCATCATCTCAACTCGAAGCTTAACGCAAAAGCTTCTAACTTAAACAACTCTTTCTTAAGGATGCAATGCCCTTCTTATAAGCTCTTAATCAGGAGCTAATCTCTGCTATAGAAATATGGGGTATTACAACTACATTTCAGTACCACGTTCCACCAAAAACGGATGGACAATCCGGGGACCATTCAAACGCTTGAAGACATGTTGAGAACTGTTGTCCTCGATAGAGGAGAAAGTTGGGAACAAGTATTACCACTGTTGGAATTCCCTACAACAACAGCTACCAAGCAACTATTGGAATGGCCTCGTACGAAGCGTTTTATGGAAAAGAAATATCGATCGCCACTTTACTGGGATGAAGTGGAAGAAAGAAGAGTACTAGGACCCACTACAAGAAAGTTGACTTTTTGCGACATGAAAAATGTGTCGCTAACATTTATTTTGATGTCGCAAAAAGTAACTTGCGATATTTTTGCGTCACTTTATGTTGTGTAGCCAAAGGTCGTGTAGTATTTTTACGACACTTTTTTTATATTTATGTCGCAACATATACGACACTTTGTGCATCGCTAACCTAATTGTCGTATAAAATTCACGACATATTACATGACTTTAGTTGTAGTGACGCATGTTAGTTTGTGTCATATTTAATGACATTAACCGAATTGATGCATCCTAATTTGAGACACTAGCTTGTGACTTCATTATCAATTGTAGTATAATTTTTACGACATTGTTTCCATTAATGTTGCAACACATACATCATTTTTTGCATCACTAAATCTATTGTCGTCTGAAATTTACGACATATTACGCGTTGTTGGATTGAAAAGATCACTAATATAGTCCCTCGTAATCTAACGAGGTCGTCCTAGCGAGCAAGCTAATCTGAGTCGTCTCTCAAGAAAAACTTAACAGGGCGTTACTAAGTTACCACACGGAAGCAATTAAATCCCTAAACATTTTAATCACAAAGAGTTGTTTGATCGTCACTTTAAAACTGTAGATTACCTAGACGAGGAATTATTAAGGAAAGAAAAGCGAATTAACCAGGCGGAAATTGACAAAGCAAATAAATAATCTAAGCAAGAATTAAACCCTAGATTGAAGAACACGGAACCAACATGATAAACCTAGACATAAATCGAATAGATTAAAGGAAGGACAAGAATAATTAAACAAATACCAATATTAATCAATACCAAAGCATAGAAATCAATATCACAGAAATACGAGATGACGGAAGAAAGAGATAAAGAAATCTTACGAACAAGAACGAATGATGGAATTGAAATTAAAGTGTTCCGGAGTAGAAATCCAACAATGATAATCCTTACAGTCGCAATATTCTTGAATCACAATTTAATAAAAGAAATACTTGGAAAAACTTGAAGGAAGAATTTCTCGTGCAGGAGGCGCATGGAACAACAATAAGAAACTAAAATAATAAAAAGAACTAGGGTTTTCAGCGTTTAAAACATATATATAGCGCCCGAAAATTCACGCGTAGCGCCGGACGCGAACCCAGCACCGGACGCGCGCTCTCAAAAGCAAGGCGAAAAGCAGCTCGCCCAGCGCCGGACGCATGCCAGCGCCGGACACGTGGAGTCTCTGGATGATCTTCAAATCTTATGCAGCACCGGACGCGCGAGCTCTCGGGATGAATTTTATTTCGGGCGCCCAACGCCGGACGCAAGCCAGTGCCGGACGCGGGAGCCCTCTGGAGACTTTGGCTTCAGCGCCACGACGCTGGCGCCTCGGATGATTTACGCTTTGCGCCTAGCGGACGCACGCAAGCACCGTACGCGGGGGCTCTCTTGACACGGAACCCAGCACCGGACGCGAGTCTTCTCTTTGCCTCCTCGCGACGCGATGCGCACCCAGCACCGGCTACACCGAGTCCGGCGCTTGTGTGCACTTTTTGTGTATAAAATGGTTTAACGCGATCATTCCCTACACAAAACGAAAACGAACATGATTCCAACAAAAGATATTCAGAAATAAACAAATAGGAACCAATCGTCTAAAACAAACAAAGAAAAACATGTAAAACAACATCCCCATACTTAACTCTTTGCTTGTCCTCGAGCAAACTTTAGTTTCTTGAAAAGAATGGTACACATCGAATTAATATTTCAAATAGAATCAATCACATATTCACATCCTTTCAATGCATCTTAATAATATAATTCTCAATACAATGATCCTCATTTATCATAGAATAACTGTGCTTCAACTCAAATATGATTTCAGAAATCAATATATAACTCATATGGTTCCCTTTCATGTAAAACATCCCAATGATAAAAAAAAATATAACATGTGGAACTTAAAACCGATTATAAGACAATAATCGTTAGGTGGAACCTTCAAGTTATACACTCGAGTATCCTAAAGTAGATATCTATACCCATCGCATAGAGTCTCCATTCGAGAGACAACACAAGCAAGAGGGGTAGAGCCCCTTATTCGAATTTTAAGCCCACTTATTTCACAACTTCAATTATTTTCAGATTTCTTTTTTTTTTAATTATGGAAAAATCATACAAGAAAAGGGTCCCATGTATAAAGTATATGACAACTGATCATACACATTGTCTTATCACAGCTTCCTAATCATGCCCACAGTTCAAATTGACACCTAAGTTTCATCACACTAAAAACCATATACCAAGAAGCAATGAAATTCAGACCAAAATACAATTAATTCAACTTAAAGCATAATTCTTCACGCACCATTTATTACAAGAACATAAAATCCTCTCTTATCCAAACAAAAAGCTAAGAAACGACAAAACATAAAACGGCAGAACACACGCAAAACAAACAAAACGGAAAATGAAACCCCCCCACAAAACTTACAAAAACAGAAAACAAAGACAGGAAAAACAACGGAAACAACACGACGCACAAAAAAAAAACAGAAAAACACATACACTCCAATAGTGAAGAATCACTATTGGTATGATAGCGGTGGTGGAGGTGGAGCGCCATGAAATATGGTCCAAGCGTTCCACTGAGCCTCAAGAGCAGCCATGCGCTGATTCTGCTGAATCATCTGCTGATTATACTCATTCTAGCGCTGGTTCTGCTCATGCCACAATTGATTCTGTTCGTCAAGACGTTGATTTCGTTGATCAAATCGAGAATAGATGTCTTGACGAAACTCTATCCAGTGGCCGGCTAATTCACTCCTAAACTGGCTCAACTCTTCACGAATGAAGTTGTACCCTTGCCCCGGTGCACCTTGCTGAAAAGGGAACTGTGGATGATTGGGATCAGCGTTGCTCTGAACGAGCTCTGTATTCTCTCTTGCCTCGGTATGTTGGTCGCCTTCATCTTCGGATTCAAGAGTTGTGTCAAAAATGACCATATCGCCCGAAGGCGCATGAGATGGTCCTGCACCTGCTGCTTGGGCTTCTGTGAGCTGCGCATGCATATATCTCTTCACACAATTCCTCAAATTATGAGGTACAAGAGTTGTCTCGTTATATGCAAAAGGGGCGCCTCGAAGCTCACTAAGATCAATCATCTTAGGTCATATCAGATCTTGCCCTGGAATATGTCGTCCTTCATTATTGATAATCCCTAAATGTACTGATAAACCAGTAGGGATTTGACACAAGGTTGGCCGACATTTCTTATGCCGCTGAACAAGCTGCAAGTGTTCCCATATGAAGAATGTTGATGAAACCTTTGTCTTCTTGATTGCGCATGTGAGCAAGAAGACTTCACTAGTGTTGACCTTGTTGGTCTGCTCATTCCAAAAACATTAAATACGATGAACTTATACACCATAGTTAATGCTGCATTGTTGTTGTGTATTTATGCAACACAATTAAATGTACGCAAGTGCACGTAATCAACAAGTAATACACGGAAGTATTCCGAGATCGAATCCACACGGATTGCTATATGCGTCACGCTGATAACAACTTTGTTTTATAGGAAAGATTTAAAGGGAAAATAAACAGGAGGTAGCTCTTTAAAATAAAAACACAACTACGAACTTAAATTAAGAGGACTTCGGCCAAACGAAGTAAACACCAAACACAAATAACGAGGAAAGCACTGATATCAAGGAAGAGAACCTGACTTGATCTCTCGATTCCACCCATGCTCGACTAATAATGCTACAAAGATTATCGTTGCCTCATCGCTATGACATGAACTTCTCCGATTCTTAGTATTTTTCCAAATCTAAGATATATTCTGCAAAGCCACTCAATATATTCATATATCGAACTACTCTTAGAATACCTTTACTAATCCATTCATATTTGCCACGCAAGGTAAACACATATTCCTATGCTATTGACACACATAATATTAAAATCATGTTCTTGCGTCACTCTTTTGTGTTCCACTCTATAAGAACATCCCATCAATTATAGAACTAAGATCTCACTAATGGTGATCAAGCACAAGTAAGATAAAATAATTCCCAAAAGAGAGAAAGCAATTTAACAAGATATGCGTAGAAATGAGCTCGTCACGTGAGCATGGGTTTCATCAAAAGATCAAGTCCTACAGGTTTAGCTCATAGCGAGCTGTTCAACAGTATTCAAACAAACAAATGCCATAACAAACTAAGAAGAATTCGAGAAACAAAATTAGAACTAGTCGTCGGAACCGCGTGCTCGTTCTTGGATCGTCGTCTCTTCCGATGACTTCCTCTCCAAGAGATCACTCCTTGATTTCCCTCTCTGCAGATGATTCTGTGTTTTTTTTCTCCCAAAATCGAATGCCCCATTTTCTGATTGTCGCCCTCCTTTTTAATAACAACCTCTGGTGCTTTTTAGGGGTGCAGACTGTGCACCTGCCAGCCCTTCATCCTCTGATCCTTTACCTTATTCCGTTGGCTCTGACAGAGAACAGAACGCGTGTCTCCTTTCTGCTGCCGTGGCCAGCTGCCACGTGGTTGTGGTCCTACGGATCTCCTCTTCGTCTTCAGCCAAAACCTTCCACGCTTCGTTGTTAGCCTTCCATAAGCACGGCCTCGTCCACTAGTACGAGCTCTTCTATTTCATTTGCACAAGCACGAGCTCGTCTTCTCTTATGAACTCGACCGCTAAGAGATCGACTCGCACGAGTCCGACCGCCACGAGTTCGGCCGTGCAACATCATTCCAACATCATATGTTCTCTTCTCGAGTTCGCCTTTTTCGCTCCATGAACAGAGCTCATCCGCCACGAGCCCAACTTCACCATGAGTTCGACTTGTTACGAGCTCGACTTAAGTCACGAGATCGACTTCGTATGTTCTCTCTTCTGGAGATCTGCTTTGAGACTTCGCTCCGGCATCCTCAGTTCTTTCACTCTTCCTTTGGGCTTGACTTCGCCTCAGACTTCAAAGATCGCCTTTTCTTTCGCTTCTTCCTGCTACATGCCATAGACTGATTAAATGATGCTTAAAAAGGCACATAAAATCCCATAAAAGCATTTGACTCAATCCTACACGCACACACACGAAAACATAACATAAACATACAAAACAACACAACATACGAACAGAACACACAATACTCAAGGTTATTATCATCAAAAAGGTCACATAATAACTCTTTTATAAGAGTTATCACACCCCCAAACTTAGCTCATTGCTCGTCCTCGAGTGATGCTCTGCCACACAAATAACACAAGAAACACACCAAAAACAAGAAGCGATGTGCATGACGCTTCGATGACAGCTGAGATGATGGCCTAATCAACCAAGGATGTTGCTTTCAGTCAAAATTTTTCAAATAAAATGAATCATTCAGTCCTTCTTGTTGCAAGTCTAGTTAATCACCTCATATTGCAAGGACGTCGCGCTACAAATATCAACAGGTATAAAACACATTAGCAACTACATGAATCTTCCCATACTTTGGTTCTCCTTAATATGGCCATATTTTGATTATCAAGTGCACAAATGTCTCTACAAATTCAATTCAGTCAACCCCATCTCCACTAACATGAGTGAACATCAATATTGGATCAGTAGGTCTTTAAAAGCTTATAATGTTGGGCTTGGGTGACGGTAGGATTATTTGGGATAATGTAGCTCAAAACACCCGGGCACCTTTACTCATTCTTGGTTTCAAACTCACCTTATAAATATCTTTCTTCTTTTCTACAAGAGGGTCAATTCTTCTTATTCATTGTTTCTCTCCTTTTCATATACAAGAGCTCAAAACTTCTCCTTTTTTTTTTAAATAACCCACAATTAACCAACATTTTTGCAAAAACTTAACTTCACCTTCAAGAGGTTACCTTACCTCGTCACCCCCAAACTTAGAACGCAACATTGTCCCCAATGTTGGAATTTATACCAAAAATGGGTGATGAAGCACTTTTAATTCAATTCTGAGGCAAAACATAGGCAGCGGTAATAGATAAGATAAAGGCCGACCCATAAGTAGACATGCCCAAGGTGAAGGGTAAGAAGAGATAAAATAATATATGTGGGGTATAAAGGAGAGTATTTAGTGGATGCATGAAAGAAAAGGTCAGAAGCTCAACAGGGGACCCTAAGGAAATCATGTTATAAGCAGTAGGCTAAGAAAGGCACAATCGATCCAAAAATGGCCTACATCCTATCCATATTAACACACTCATGTATATTGTTTCAAGGGGGAGTACCAACCAAATATGAAAGACATGCACTCATACAAAATGGTAGACCAACTAAGGGTTACCAATGCAATGGTCAATCCCTATAGGAACTAATATGCTAACACCCAAAATATTGTAGACACCCCCACAAAATAAGTGGTCAAATCCGGACAAGCAACAAGGCGTACTAAAGATCACAATGTAAAGCAAAAAGAGACTAACATCATTAAGCTATCCATCGCCAATCAAGCATCAGCCTCAGCAGTCAATGAAAACAGAATAACATGCACCTCACACCACAAACATGAACATGACAAGCAACGACACAAACAAACCAACAATGCCTCAGTAAAGGACAAGCAAAGCCTAAACCAAACAAAACACGAAACACAAGACACAAACACAAAGACAAAACACCAACCAAGGATTGAGTTCAGAAAAATACCCCTAGCCTACGCATCGGGAGGACCCGAGGGAGTAGGAGAGGCAGGGGTAGATGGAGCAGTAGCAGGAAGAGCATCTTCAGCTATAGGAGAGCCAGTTAACTCGGCATCATGAGACACTGGAGCAGCAATTACCGACGCGGCACTATCAACATCCTCTTGGCCTTCTCCCGCCGTATCTTCTTCGGGAAGAACTTCAGTAGCAGCCGACGCTGGGGAAGTACCCTCGAGGGGAACTTCAGCAGGCGGAGCCTGGGCCTCGGCGGTGGCAAGTAGGGTCTGACTTGGATGGCTGATCATGACTAGGGCCAACATCTGTTGAAAATTGAGCACGATTAGGCCCCGCTTCAGTCTCCTTTTCTGCCCCGGTGTCAGTATCATAATCTGATGGTAGAGGCCAAGCTTGGAACAGACGGTGTGGAAATTTCGGGAAGGCCGGCATTGGCACTGTAGATAACGATCCCAGACTACTTTCCAGTATGCGATCACGCTGACGACAGTACGCCCAATAATGCTTGAGATCATCCTCAAACGTCGTAGACCGAAGCATGAGGTCTTTGATTTGCAGGCATAGGAACTTCTGCATTTCCAGAACTGTGGACTCAGAAGGGGTCGGCAGTGGGGGAGATGGACCAGCCAGAGCGGCGTGCAAAGAGGGGTCTTCAGTCGGACCATGACGATGAGTCAAGGTCTTAATATCAATAAAAGCTTTCTCAGTGAGGCGGTCTTCATCATCCCCAAAAGGCACTCCGGCCTGTATGCACAGCTGAGTAATCAAAGAGGGGAAGAATAACCGTCCTTTCTTCCTCTTACGGCATTCATCCACCTCGTACCAAATTTGGGCGCCACATTGACTGTCCTCCCGGTAAAAATGCACAGGAGCAACAGCATACGCTCTTCAGAAACAGTGGTATCATGGGTGGTAGGCCAAATACGGCTTTTAATGAAATGAAACCACACATGAGCTTCCAATCGTAACGATGCGGCTTTGATGGAGCGACACCCATGTGTGGAAAACCCAACCGTGCCCCTACGGCCGCCGGTCCTCGGCCCTCTAGGTCATCCACGGAGGAGCCCTCTTCATAGCGGAGAAAACATCATTCACATCATTCTCCAAGTTGTAAAACTCATTAATAGTTTTTGGAGAAAAGACCACCAATTTACCCCTCACCACAGCCGATAATCCCTCTTTATTCAGAGGAGTGATGTTCGTGTAAAATTCTTTGACTAAAGGCGTAATGGGTGGAGGTGGAATTTCTGCAAAAGATGCCAAACCGTTGAGGGATATCAACTCCACCACAAATACTGGAGTTTCTTTAGATTTCTGGAAACCCTTTTCCATCCATAATTGTCTTGATTTTAAACACTTAAATCTCTCAAATCCACCATGAGCTCGGAATTTCGGAATGTTGTTGATCGACCGACCTTCCATTGTTGACGAGGGTTTGTCCACCTTCGTCTTCTTGACCTGAACAGCCTCAGGTTCAGTTTCCTCCAACCCTTTGTCTTTACCGTTATCCCGCCGTCTATTTTTCCTTTTAGAAGAGGAGGGTACAGCAACTGGCAAAGAGACTGGTGAAGCTTCCGACGATAGCTCGCTGTTTGATATGATAAAGGGCGTGCCAGCGTCATTGCTCGGAGTATTCAATGATTCTGCTTGCCTCCGGACCCGGTTTCTGAGTATTGGCATAGTAGCGAAATTTTCGGAGAAAATGACGTAGGAGATGAGATTAATTTGCTAGAACCAGAGCAAGAGCGTGAGAATTTGAATGGCAGACATGGATAGTGAGGGCAAAATCGCAGCAAGGTAGGGGAAAATAAGAGAAGAGGTTGGTCGTGCGGTGGAAAAGGAGAATTGGGCGCGGCCTTTTAAACAAAAAAAAGTCAACCAAATTTCTCCCGCCCTTTTTGACCAAAAATTCAAGCTAATATTTCACCTTTTCTCTACCCGCTGTAGGTCCTGTAATACCCCGTCTTTTCTAAGCTTCTGGTTTGCATGGCATGTTTTCCGAGAAAAGGTCAAAAGGTTGACATTTTGTTTCGGTGATGCGACCGTCACGAAACCTCAGGCGTTGTGAAGATTGTCTTATGATGACTTCATAGACACTAAGTATGCGTGTTTTCGACCACCCATGAAGGTTTCGCACCGGAAGTTATCGAAAACCGGACTTTTCATTGGTCTTTAAAAGCATATCTTATTTATAGTCGTTGTGTCCGGTATTTTATTTCGTGTCCATGGGTACCAAGTTTACTAAATTTGGAGTCCGTTTGCAAAAGTTGCATCGCTTTGCTTTTCGAAAAGGGTCAGATACGCAAGCAAATGCAGCACCGCTTTTTCTATAAATAGGAGGCTAGGGCCTTCATTTTCAACGCTCATTTCCTTCGCCTCTCGTGTTTACGGAAGAGCCGAGCAGCTCCGTGCACGCCGCGAAGCACCGGAGGAGTGGGGATCGAGCCGGAAGGCTCGGCGGCGACGCCATTACGCCGCCGCCGAGCCACCACCACCGATCAATCTCCCGACAGCCCCTTTTTGTTTTTGTCCTTTTCTTGTTTTGATTCCGCCTTTAGTAGATCGATAGCATAGAACTCGGATTCTAAAGGACGAGGCGGAAACGCCGAGGCCGGCCGATTTAACTAAGACCGCCGCCGCCACCGCCGTGAGTTGTTGGCGCCGCTTGCGGCCGACGGGCCACCTTTTGCTGTGTCCTTTAGGTTTTGAGTTCCGGCTATGCATTCTACTAAAGTACCGATTCCGTTTTTCGCTTTTTCGCGTTTTGCATGTCGGATGTTTTCCGTTGCTTCTAGTTTTCTAAAGGAAGACATGCCCGGGTTATCCTTTTCAACGTAGCTTATCATTCCATGTTCGCCGTTATGCATATTGCTTATGTTTCCATTTTCATGCATCGATTTTGGATGGTTTATCCTAGATCCGAGGATAGCATCGATTTTGAAGCTTCTTCACCGCTAAGATTTGAGTCAACTTGCATGCATGCATATTTTGAAAGTACCCTATTATAGGTCTTGATGTCCTGAATATATTTCCCTTCTGCATCAAGTTGATTTGAAAACCCGGAGAGTGCCAAATATGGGTTCAGAAAGTTGAAAACCCTAGTTTTGTTATGATCTTCGTTTGGATCACGTTGTTGCTTTGCTTTGTGGGATGTGACCCCAAAATTTGTTCCGTCTTGTTACCAGGTACCTACCAGTGCGATCGGTGAAGTCATCGGATCCGTAGATACCTCCCGATTAACCTTTTCGTCTGTTCAGGTTGGGTTATATATGCTTATTTTGAGTTATTTACTCTGATATTTCAAAATAAAACATGTGCGCCGTAAAATGTTTTGATGAAGTTATTACTGTTCTCTGATCCGAGATATGGTTATATTGTGATTATGCACGGATCTCTATTCGGTGGGTTGATCACCATCTTGAGTATTGATCGTAAGGGGATAGACCCCAACACGTGGTTGTGGTTACGCGATAGACCCCTAAGTCCACACGGAAATGGTAATGAGGTGGTTATGGTTCGATGGGATTTGACCCAAGTCCACACCGAGTTAGCCGCCGGATACGCTCCGGCGTGGCTGACCGGATATGTTCGGGCCGAATGAATGAGATGTGATGGGTTGGCGGATACGCCCGAGCCGTGGTTCTTTGTTCTATGATGGGAGTAACTGTAATAACGGATCGGTATCGAAAATGAAAAATATATTTTGCTTACTTAGAAGTGGATTTACGCTTTAAAACCTTCTAAGGTAAGTGCTCAACACGGCATCATGATTCTTTTGATTTATGATAAAACCCACCGAGTGCGCTAGTACTCACCCCAAACTCTTTTCAAATCTTTCACGTATGGAGGAGGGCCGGACGGGCGGCGAGGGTGGAGCTGCGGGTTTTTCATGCTATGCTTCCGCGATGTTGTGTTATATACGTACTCTGATATTGATGTATTCTTTTCCCTTATTTTGCTTTCTGATTGGGAACAAGATTCGTTATGTTATTATGCTGTGAGTCTCGATATGAGCATGCTATGTGGTTGACCGGTCTAGTCAACATGGTGTAATGCTATTTTGCTTCCTTGCATTACTTATTATAAACCAAGATCATGTTTTCTGAGGTTATGGTATCGATATTATTCTGTTGGTGGATTGTTTGTGCACCCTCCCTTCGTGATATGTCCTAGTTATAGAGAGATCTTTGTCCGATATCATGGTCACATCTTCTTATCATGTATGTTATATGTATTCCCCGCTTAACCCCACCCTAATCACACCCTGCATCCGTGCCTTCTCTCGAATTGGGGTGTGACACTGGTATCGAGCGCTTTTACGGCTTTGGGTATGTGTTCATATTGTTTGATATGAAAGCAGTTCGTTTGCTTTATATCATGTACGTTCTTGAAATTGAGTGTTTAGAACTTGTTCTTCTAAACTGTTTATCAGGTACGCTACCCTCTGCTCACCGTCAGTCCGCCTCCTTTCGAAAAGGGGATGAGGTATGTGTTTATTTGCTGATGCTTTATGTGGTTACGTGATGCTTGATGTGATCTTGGTTTCATGTGTTTTGGCCTGGTAAGAGTTTACGTGATGTAAACGTGATGTGGATGTTGAGGTGAGATGGATGTGGTATGATTGGGTGTTGATGTGGATGTGAAAATGATTTGTCGATGGGACGGAAGGGCCTATGCGACTGTTATGTGAAAATCATTTATATCATATGATGTGATTGATGTGATCACGTATGGTTGATGTAAGTCTATGTGTTTACATAGCAATGCTTTGTTGATTGAAAATCTTATTTATTTTGATAAACGAGTGCTTGTAAGTGAATCCTGTATTTGCTTACGTGATTATTATGATAAATATCGATATTGATATTGATATGTGTTGAAAGTGAATATGTGTCTCAAGACATGATTACCCAGATGACTGGGGCAGAAAAAGGAAACGTGAATATTTGTTGTTATGTTGATAAACCAACATGTAGGTTTATGGATATTCATGGCCCGCATAACGTTGGTTAAGATCCCACAGATGGATGAGCGATCCGTAAGTTCGTGGAATGTACCAGAATGTCCATGAGCCGTTGGGAGTATTTCGGGAGATTTGTTGGATTGTGGAGAAAGATCCGAGATGTGGGAAAGTATCGTAATATGAGGCTTACTATCGGTT
This sequence comes from Salvia rosmarinus, assembly GCA_036937905.1. NCBI lineage: Eukaryota > Viridiplantae > Streptophyta > Magnoliopsida > Lamiales > Lamiaceae > Salvia > Salvia rosmarinus. Next base: position 37,583,530 of record CM072821.1, read on the forward strand.
GACAGAGGCTACCAACAGTTGGCACCGTGGCGCGAAAGCAAGGATACGTGATGTTCACACGGATCCTATCACCGTGCACCTTACCTGATTTCACCGAGTTCGCTACTCGAGTATGGAGACAAAGGACCGATCATCGAGGTATACCATCCGAGGAGGATGTGATAGCAAGGCATGTTCGAGGACCGATCCGTATTGATGATAGGGATGATGTTCCCAAGAGCCTTTGGGAGAGTAGCCATGGCTCGACGATCACCGCAGCATCGATACACCACCACTACACCTCCATCGACGATCCTTACCTTCCAAGGACCGAAACAATTTTGAGGCGAGAACCTCCGGGCGAGAGAGATTGTCCATCCGACAAATGGCGGGGAAGAAGCCGGGATCGGGATCTTCATGCCACCGAACAGATCAGTTGGCATCCGTGGAAGGAGACTCGAGGAGGAGGAAGACCGGAGGAGGATGAGGAGGGCAAAGGAGGACTCGAGGACCCGTGATCCAGATAGCCATGACTCGATGAGGTCGGGCATGTTGAGGAAGGGCAAGTGCCAGTGTCACGACCCGACTATTTAATTACTTATTTAACTAAATAATCAAGCCGTGACTGGTTTATTTAAAAAAAATGATTAAAAGAATTAGATTTTCAAACAAACGGACGGTATAACATTTGTAAATGGGTTAAGCCAACCTGCACTCAGAAAATATCCATCAACAACAATAATCACAAACAGGAACACAACCTCGGCAATACATGCGTAGAAACTTTTTAAAATATTTACAAAGTTTATCAAAAGTATGGTTTCACGTTTCATAGTTAACAGAGGAAGACTAATGAATCTCATGTATGAAGACATGACACTCGGCCAAAGTAGTTCGCAGTAAGAAAAACAAAATAACTATTCACCGCCTGTGCCACACCTCTTCCATGCTCAACCTGCAACATACAACACTTATTGGGTGTGAGTACTAGAAGGTACTCATTGGGTAATAACCAACATAACTTTCAGAACTTTGAAAATTCCTTTCAAATAAGACTTTAGACAAACAATTTGAATAAATGCTTCATAAAAATCTTTCAAGAGTATATCACCACACTTACATTCTTAAACATACCAAGATCACATACGAGTTGGTCCCAAGGATCACAACTACGGTCATACCCTATCTACGTAATTCGGTAAAGGGAAGTAGGCCTCCTTCCCAAAGCACCATGGCCGACCTATACGGGCAAGCTCACGACCATCTACCCGCACACGAATTAACATTTCCTACCGCAGATAGGTAATTGCCGTCATACCCACAATGTGGTAAAACATTCATTTTCAACATACGATCATGTGGTGATTGAAAGTGATTTGAAAATGAACAAGTTCAAGCATAACACGATTCGATAGCTTAAAATAACTTTGAGAGCATAACCCACTGATGACGCTTAATCCAACAAGTTGGGTTCTTCGTTCTTTACTTCCCGGTTTCCTCTGCTGATCCTTGTAACATAATATCATTATTGACTTTAGTAATCTTTCTTACTTATTTATACTATTAGTGATCAAGTAATATCTAAAACGCCTTATGCATATCAAATTCTACCGAATTTCTCTAACAGAACATCCGAAATATGTATAGCCCAAACACACCAAACTACACCAATCTTATCCCAAACTCCTCAATATCATCATCATATCATCAAACATACACTTAAGAACCTTATACATGAGTAATATCATCCAATTCAACGTTAATCGCCTAAGGCGATTTAACTCGATATATATATATGTATTTCAATATTTGAATATCTACAACCCATTAAACATCAAATATCATATAATTATACTCAATTAACATCAATAATCATAAATTCATGATCTATTCAATCATAGATCAAATATATCACCTATAAGTATAACTTTAGTTTAAACTTTAATTTTCTAACTTTTGATACTTATGTTCAAAAATTCCCATAAATTCTATTTAAGCCTTATTTTTATCATAGATCTCAAATATCAACTCAAATCCATCAAATAAATTCAAGAAATCATAGATCAAACCTTCCCCTTCGTTTTCGAAATTTTTGAAAAATTAGTACATGTTTGAATTAAATTCTTATAAATTCATTTTATACATTATTCATATCCCTAAGCATAAATATCATGTCAAATGGATCAAATAAAATAAAAATCATCAAGTTCATGTTACTTAAATTTTTCGAAATTTTTTAGAATTAAACTAACATGATTTAATTTTTTAATTTCTTCATTCTTATGGTGTTTATAAGCATATTTAAACATATATTTAAGCTTAATTCAATCATATCCTAACATATAGATCATATTCAAAGATTAGGGTTTTCATGATCAATATTTTAATTTTCTAACTTTAGCAAATGAAAGGATTAAATCCATAAATCATGTTATTTGTACACAATAAACATAATTAAATCAATAATATAACAAAATTTAAACAAATCAAACATAACTCTAATCTTCCAAATTTTCAAAAATTCATAAGCATTCAAACATAAGATTTATCAATTTAATTAATGAAAACTTGGCATAAATGAAGTAATTACCTTACTAGAAACAATTTCCCTTCAATTCCCAAGTCTAATTATATATTAAAAGTGAGTGTAGAATTTTGTGTGTGCAAGTGTGTGTGTGTCTCGAAAATTATGGAGTATTTGGGAGGTTGGAGATGATTTATTCCTTGTATCATAATTCTAGAAATTTAATTTAAATTTCATGTGCATGTATGTAAAATTTCAAGATAATTAAACACAAAATTCAAAAATATTATATTTACACCTTTAAGTTTGCTAATTCCATACCTTAACATAATTTAATTAATAGGATTATATTTCTAATAACTTATAGAATCTAATACAACTTATATTCATAATTTAATTTAGATTCATATAGTATAATTTAATTCATTTTATATAACAAAATTTAATTTATTAGCATAATACTTCTTAATTTTCGAAAATTTGCATAAATAAATTCTTTTATTACTAATTATTGCTAAATAAATTTATTCAAGCAAATTAATAGCTTGAATAATAATTCATTTCATTTTATAAGAAAATATCCATATAAAAATAATTAAGGCATTTTATAACTTATTTTCGAATAAATAACATTTTTCATACAAACATATACTAATAAATCAATTATCTCACATAATTAACTTTTATCACAATTAAACTCATTTGTAATAAATCTCTACATTTCCTATTCTCATATATTCAAATTTTAAATTAATCGGATTCATGCCGATTAATATTTCATTATATTGAATTTTATAAATTCTTAGGGCTTAAATAGCTTTTAAGCCCTTAATTATACCTAATTAGGCTTTAGTAATTACTAAAAAAAATTTCGGGTTACTACATTCCCTCCCCCTTAAAGAAATTTCGTCCCCGAAATTTTTACCTTATTAAATACGTCGGGGTACTTTGCTTTCATTTGATCTTCTAATTCCCACGTCACTTCTTCTGGACCATGATGTTTCCATTGAACTTTTACTAAGGGAATAACTTTATTCCTTAACTTCTGTTCTTTTCGGTCCAGAATATACTCAGGTTCTTCCTCATAGCTTAAATCAGCATCGGGAACTACTTCGTCATGATGAAGAATGTGTTGTGGGTCATACACATATTTTCTAAGCTGAGATACGTGAAAAACATCATGCACGTTAGCGAAGTTTGGAGGCAACGCTAACCTATAAGCTACAGGCCCAATCCGTTCTAATATCTCGTAAGGTCCAAGAAATCTGGGTTTAAGTTTCCCTTTTATTCCAAAACGGTAAACTCCTTTGGTTGGGGAAACTTTAAGAAAGACCTTGTCCCCTATTTCAAACTTCAATTCTGTACGGCGATTGTCAGCGTAGGACTTTTGTCGGTCTTGAGCTTCTTTCATTCTTTGTCTTATCCGTCGTATAATTTGGACCATTTCTTCAATTGCTTGAGGCCAAGAATCTTTCGCTCTCCCACCGTCCCAATACAGAGGTGATCCGCACTTTTACCATAAAGTGCTTCATAAGAGCCATGCCGATCGTAGCTTGATAACATTGTTGTAAGCAAATTTATCGTGGGTAGAACTTGTTCCCATTGATCTCCCGATCAAGCACCACGCTCGAGCATATCTTCGAGGGTTTGAATTGTTCTCTCGGTCTGACCGTCTGCTTGAGGATGAAAAGCGGTACTAAAATTTAATCGAGTACCCAATTCTTTTTGAAAAGTAGTCAAGAACCGAGAGGTGAATTTGGCATCACGGTCCGAGGTAATTGAGATCGGAATTCCATGTAAACGAACAATTTCTAACATAAATCGTGCCAACTTATCACTCCATACGCTATCGAATTGGAATAAATGAGTGCTCTTGGTTAATCGATCAATGATTACCCATATGGCGTATTTCTCGTCTGACTTGGGTAAACCAACTACAAAATCCATAGCGATGTGATCCCATTTCCATTCGTGTACTTCAAGAGGTCAGACTTTTCGTATGGTCTTTGATGCAAAGCTTTTACTTGTTGGCACGCTAAACACCGTTCGACGTAGGAGGCAATGTCTTGTTTCATCCCCGTCCACACAAACTTTTGTTTAAGATCCTGGTACATCTTCGTACTTCCGGGATGTGCCGCATACGGAACCTTATGAGCTTCATTCAAAATTTCATTTTTCAATTCCAGATCGTTAGACGATATGCGATTATCAAACATAATCGCATTATCCCCAGCTTCACGATATTCCGGAAAATTTCCCATTCGAATCTTTGCTCGTAGAGTTTCGAGTTGTTTATCTCTTCTTTGCGCTTCAATAATACGAGCTCTTAAATCAGGAAGTACCACTAATGAGGCTACAATTCCTTGAATGTTCTGAGGAGGTAGCACAGTTTCCAGCTTCATTCTCTCGAACTCTTTTAATAATTCTCCTTGGTCCGTTAAAAGAGTTCCTAATTTCTCCTGATTTTTCCTACTCAGAGCGTCTGCTACGACATTAGCTTTTCCGGGATGATACTTGATCTCACAATCGTAGTCTTTGACCAGCTCGAGCCATCTTCGTTGTCGCATATTCAAATCTTTTTGTTCAAAGAAATACTTCAAACTTTTGTGATCCGTGAAAATTTCACATCTTGACCCGTATAAATAATGTCTCCAGATTTTTAAAGCATGGACCACCGCTGCAAGTTCCAGATCGTGAGTGGGATAGTTGTGTTCGTGAATCTTCAACTGTCGTGAAGCGTATGCGACGACCTTTCCTTCTTGTATTAAAACGCATCCTATTCCGCTTCTTGACGCATCGCTGTATATGGTATAATCTTTCTCTCGATCGTATAGTTAGGATAGGGCGTTGGTCAATCTTTCTTTGAGTTCTTGAAACCGTCTTCGATTCCGAGGTCCATTGAAATTTTACCCTTTTCAAGAATCAATTGCGTATTGGCTTAGCAATTTTAGAAAATCCTTCGATGAATCTTCTATAATATCCGGCTAAGCCTAGAAAACTACGGATCTCATTAGGAGTCGAGGTGATTTCCACTGCATCGCTTGGACCTTGGCAGATCCACTTTAATTCCTTCACCGAAACTATATGCCCGTGAAATTGACTTTTTAGCCGTAAGTCACATTTGCTAAACTCGCATATAATCGTTGCATCCTTAGTTTTTCCAACACGGTTCTCAAATGTGTTTCGTGTTCTTGTTCGCTCTTCGAATAGATCAGAATATCATCGATGAACACTAACACGAATTTATCAAGATATTCATGGAATACTCGGTTCATGAGATCCATGAACACAGCTGGAGCATTGTTAGTCCAAACGGCATCACTACAAATTCGTAGTGTCCGTATCGGGTCCTAAAAGCGGTTTTAGGTATGTCCTCGGTTTGATTTTCACTTGATGATAACCCGATCTCGAGATCAATCTTCGAAAATACCCTAGCTCCTTTCAATTGGTCGAATAAATCATCAATTCTAGGAAGAGGGTATTTGTTCTTTAACGTCACCTTGTTCAATTCTCGGTAGTCAATGCACATTCTTAAGGTGCCATCTTTCTTCTCGACAATAATACCGGTGCTCCCAAGGTGATGCGCTTGGCGAATGAATCCTAAGTCCAAAAGCTCTTGTAATTGGACCTTAATTTTGTAATTCCTTAGGGGCCATCCGACACGGTGCTTTGGAAATTGGTGCAGATCCTGCTCAAGATCGATCGCAAAATCCAATTGTCGATCCGGCGGTACACCGGGTAACTTTTCTGGAAATACGTCTAAATATTCTCGAACAACTGGCACATCATCAATTTTCCTATCTTTCTTGTCTTCCTTACTTAGGCATACAAGATAGGCACGATTTTCATTATATCTTATTAACCTTTCTGCCTGCAAAGCTGATATCACAGGTACCCTTCTTCTTCTCTCGTTGATCCCATAAAAGCACGTGGGTTCTTTTCCTGGTGGTTGAAATGTGATTTCTCGTTGTTCACAACGTATCGTTGCAAAATTCTCCGTTAACCAATCCATACCCAAGATAATATCTACGTCCCACATGCATAAGAGGCGTAATGATTCAGCTTTTAACCGAAGCGATCCTAACTCAAATTCTAAGTTAGGACATATTTATCAACTACTGTCGCCCCACCTATCGGAGTGAGCACTTTGAAACCTACTTCAGATGATTCTATGGAAGTTCAAGATTATCTACACATGCGGTAGAAATGAAAGAATGCGATGCTCCCGTATCAAACAAAACTATAACAGGTACACCTTTTAACTGGGCCATACCTGTCAGATTTCCCATACTCTTCTCTGGTTGCTTCTGTTTTAAAGCGTACGCTTGCTGATGTTGAGGTTGAACTTGTAGAGATTGAGATGACGCCTGTTGAGCTGAAATCTCTGCGGTTGCAATCACTGGTGGTGGAGGAAGTTGATAGCGAGGTGGTTGTGGGTATCCGATCATTGCTTTCACAGTCTGAATGGGTCGAGAAGATTTCCCTCTTTCCCCTTTTCCGGCCACATTCTGTCTGTATGGACAGGCAGAAGCAAAGTGACCATACTGTCCACACGAATAGCAAGTGTTGCTCCCACTTCTACATAAACCGAAATGTGTACGGTTGCACTGAGGGCACATGGGTGGTCTTATCTAATTCGGAGAAAAGAGTGGTTGTCCAGTGGTCGGTGGTCGAAATGATCTCGACGCCGTAGGTCCCTGCCTCTGAAACGGCCTTTTGTTTGGATTTCCTCGCGTCTCCCACTTTCTTTTTCCTTTATATCTTTGTTCTATTTGGGAGGATCTTGATGGTACAATTCCTTGTGGTACACCAACATTGGTCTCAGCAACATTCTTTTCAGCTTGAATCTCCATTTCCATGTCTAACGCGCGGTTAAGAGTTTCTGCGTAAGACATGGGTGGTTGGGCAGCTAAAATAATCCGGATTTCAGGTCTCAATCCGGAGCGGAACATCTCAGCCATCTTTTCATCTGTTTCTACCTTGTAGGGTGCATATCGATAATGTATGAATTCCCGGCCGCATTCGCCACGCCCTATTACCTTGTTTCAAATTCATGAATTCAATTTCCTTCTGCTTCCTATAGCTTCGAGGAATAAACTTAACATACAGTTCTTCCTTGAACTGTTCCCATGTAAAGTTCGCCAATTGCTCCGGGGTGAGGGTTTTCTGCCTCGCCTCCCACCGTAAACCATGAGTCCTTTCATCAGAAAATTTATGCATAGCAAACATTCCTGGTCGTTGCATTCTAAAAATCTGAATATCCTTTCCACGGTACGTACCCATTCCTCAGCTTCGGCAGGACTACCAGCCCCGGTAAAATTTGGTGGGTTTGACGAAGGAAAAGTTCACTATTTTTCGATTTGGAGGAGAAGGTTCACGATCATCAAGGTTTTGTTCAGAAGGTTTTGGGAGTGGTTTGACTAGCTCTTTCTTCAATATTAAAGCTTCGTCTTCGAGGCATTTCACTTCAAAGAAATTTATTATTTTCACAACAAGAATAAAATATTAACAAAGGAAAGGGGTTTTAATCAGATCATCAACAAGGTATAATCATCAACAATGATAAAACATAACTATTTAATCACATTAAAAAAAAAAACAGTTTATAATTTACAAGAAAATTGCCTCATAGAGGACTTTTACACACAAGTTAGTTTCATATGTACAGCCGGTAGCTCCGCCTACTATCTTAGCTAGTTACCCTAATTTCTCCTTAACCATCTACATCTTCTTCGTGGTCTTCTTCAGATCTTCTTCTTCTATTTGATCTTCACGAATATGAGTATGATCGGTGATCGAGTGGCGGCCTCTCGGCAAAAGAAGGAAGGATCGGATAAAGAGGGCATTTCACCAACAGCTATAGGTCTCAAATAAGAAGTGCCATCGATAGTGGTTGTTCAAATTCTGGGCTACCTCGGTGGAGGACATGATTAAGGATATTTCGGGAAGAGGAGATAAAGGTGGTGAAGGAGTTTTCAATGCAAATGGTCGCTCAAACAGATCTAAATCATCTAAGGTCCACCGAGGTCCAAGAGGAAAAGACTATCGCTATCGTAATGTGATTCGTAAGTAGGACTAGAAATGACAACCTCACGAAACATAGGTTTAATTTCTCCCATTTTGGATGAAGAAAATCATCTAGAATTTGATGAATCTATTGAATAAATTGATCAAAAGGACGATATGGTAACTCGGGGATCTCCTATTTTTCGACATCGCTTTTGATAAGATCTACAAATCGATCAAGATTACCGCACTTGCACTCCATATCAATATGTACATAATTCAAAGCCATTTCGGATGCCCATCCCCGCCAAGAAGGAGGTAAAGCATTAACCAATGCGAGAAGTCCATCTAACTCGATCATCGCACTCTTTAAACCGATCTCCACAAAGATCATAAACTGTTTGAGAGCAAATGGCGATGCTACTCTCTCTCGATTCTAAAGGAAAAGAAACTATCGACGCCTAATCCAAATGCCTATTATCAACATTCTTTCGAGCAACGACCTTCCTCCGTACCATCCTATAATCAAATATAACTTATATACTAATTAGAAACAAAGATAATCACATATCATTTATTTTCACACATACCACCTAATAATGCTCAACATAATCACCTTTCATTCAAATATACACATCACTTACGACTTACTTTACCCGTTCGAGTGAAGAGATGGATCGAACACCGAGCTTCTACCAATGACTCAAAGGTTTACAAGAGGTTGGCTCAAAGAAAGAAAATTTACGTGATCAAAGCGAAACAATGCTCGATACCACTCATCACGACCCGACTATTTAATTACTTATTTAACTAAATAATCAAGCCGTGACTGGTTTATTTAACGATAATCTTTTAATAAAAAAAATGATTAAGAGAATTAGATTTTCAAACAAACGGACAATATAACATTTGTAAATGGGTTAAGCCAACCCGCACTCGTAAAATATCCATCAACAAAGAATAATCACAAACAGAACACAACCTCGGAATACATGCGTAGAAACTTTTAAAATATTTACAAAGTTTATCAAAAGTATGGTTTCACGCTTCATAGTTAACAATGAAGACTAATGAATGTCATGTATGAAGACATGACACTCGCCAAAGTAGTTCGCAAAGAAGAAAACAAAATAACTATTCACCTCGGTTCTGTGTCACACCTCTTCCATGCTCAACCCGCAACATACAACACTTATCAGCGTGAGTACTAGAAGGTACTCGGTGGGTAATAACCAACATAACTTTCAGAACATTGAAAATTCCTTTCAAATAAGACTTTAGACAAACAATTTGAATAAATGCTTCATAAAAATCTTTCAGTAGCATATCACCACACTTACATTCTTAAACATACCGGCATCACATACCCGAGTTGGTCCCGAAGGATCACAACTACGGTCATACCCTATCTACGTAATTCGGTAAAGGGAAGTAGGCCTCCTCCCCAGTACCATGGCCGGCCTACATGGGCAAGCTCACAGCCATCTACTTGTGCACAGTAATTAACATTTCCTACCGCAGATAGGTAATTGCCGTCATACCCACAATGTGGTAAAAAATTCATTTTCAACATACTCATCATGTGGTGATTGAAAGTGATTTGAAAATGAACAAGTTCAAGCATAACACAGATTCGTTAGCTTAAAATAACTTTGAGAGGCATAACCCACATGATGACGCTTAATCCAACAAGTTGGGTTCTTCGCTCTTTACTTCCGGTTTCCTCCGCTGATCCTTGTAACATAAGATCATTATTGACTTTAGTAATCTTTCTTACTTATTTATACTATTAGTGATCAAGTAATATCTAAAACGCCTTATGCATATCAAATTCTACCAAATTTCTAAACAGAACATCCGAAATATGTATAGCCCAAACACACCAAACTACACAAATCTTATCCCAAACTCCTCAATATCATCATCATATCATCAAACATACACTTAAGAACCTTATACATGAGTAATATCATCCAATTCAACGTTAATCGCCTAAGGCGATTTAACTCGATATATATATGTATTTCAATATTTGAATATCTACAACCCATTAAACATCAAATATCATATAATTATGCTCAATTAACATCAATAATCATAAATTCATGATCTATTCAATCATAGATCAAATATATCACCTATAAGTATAATTTTAGTTTAAATTTTAATTTTCTAACTTTTGATACTTATGTTCAAAAATTCCCATAAATTCTATTTAAGCCTTATTTTTATCATAGATCTCAAATATCAACCCAAATCCATCAAATAAAATCAAGAAATCATAGATCAAGCCTTCCCCTTCATTTTCGAAATTTTTGAAAAATTAGTACATGTTTGAATTAAATTCTTATAAATTCATTTTATACATTATTCATATCCCTAAGCATAAATATCATGTCAAATGGATCAAATAAAATCAAAATCATCAAGTTCATGTTACTTAAATTTTTCAAAAATTTTAAGAATTAAACTAACATGATTTAATTTTTTAATTTCTTCATTCATATGGTGTTTATAAGCATATTTAAATATATATTTAAGCTTAATTCAATCATATCCTAACATATAGATCATATTCAAAGATTAGGGTTTTCATGATCAATACTTTAATTTTCTAACTTTAGCAAATGAAAGGATTAAATCCATAAATCATGTTATTTGTACACAATAAACTTAATTAAATCAATAATATAACAAAATTTAAACAAATCAAACATAACTCTAATCTTCCAAATTTTCGAAAATTCATATGCATTCAAACATAAGATTTATCAATTTAATTAATGAAAACTTGACATAAATGAAGTAATTACCTTACTAGGAACAATTTCCCTTCAATTCCCAAGTCTAATTATATATTAAAAGTGAGTGTAGAATTTTGTGTGTGCAAGTGTGTGTGTGTGTCGAAAATTATGGATTATTTGGGAGGTTGGAGATGATTTATTCCTTGTATCATAGTTCTAGAAATTTAATTTAAATTTCATGTGCATGTATGTAAAATTTCAAGATAATTAAACACAAACTTCAAAAATATTATATTTACACCTTTAACTTTGCTAATTCCATACCTTAACATAATTTAATTAATAGGATTATATTTCTAATAACTTATAGAATCTAATACAACTTATATTCATAATTTAATTTAGATTCATATAGTATAATTTAATTCATTTTATATAACAAATTTAATTTATTACCATAATACTTCTTAATTTTCAAAATTTGCATAAATAAATTCTTTTATTACTAATTATTGTTAATAAATTTATTCAAGCAAATTAATAGCTTGAATAATAATTCATTTCATTTTTATAAGAAAATATCCATATAAAAATAATTAAGGCATTTTATAACTTATTTTCGAATAAATAACATTTTTCATACAAAATTATCTCACATAATTAACTTTTATCACAATTAAACTCATTTCTAATAAATCTCTACATTTCCTATTCTCATATATTCAAATTTTAAATTAATCGGATTCATGCCGATTAATATTTCATTATATTGAATTTTATAAATTCTTAGGGCTTAAATAGCTTTTAATACCTTAATTATACCTAATTAGGCTTTAGTAATTACTAAAAAATTTTCGGTTACTACACCAGAGACGAGACTCAGCACGCCTTTCACCGACACTCGAGCAATCGTAGCCACTTGACGGGATCATACCCACGAGGCTTGCTTCCACGCAGATCGCTCAAGCGGCGGCCAATTCAAGCCCCGATAGGAAGGAAAGAGAGGATGAGGAGAGGCGAATGGAACCACCGGGACGAACGGAGAATAGTGGACGGATATGGAGGATGAGATCTAGGTAGTCGGTGTACAAGGATAGTCGCAGAATCGCTAGAAGCACGGACAGAGCGGCATCTTTGACAATAACCGAGTCGATTCTTTTGCTCATATCGACCTTTTGGTGACATACCTTGATCTTGTATTTTGACATCCTTCATGGACACCGAATATTATCGATACTAACGCCGCTCATGACAGATGTTTATGTTTTGATGCTTATATGTGATATGAGCTATGTGATGATGATATATGATCTATGTGGTATGTGGTGATGTTATTTGAGATGCATAACGATGATATGTTGACAGGATTGCATGATTATATGTGATCATGCGTGAAATGTGATATATGTGATATGGGTGATGATATATGTTATGCGATGATACCCGATTATCGATGCGAAAGCGTTTAATGTTTCAAACGTCGGTGCGTAATGCCGAGAACAAGGAACCGGAGGAACAATAACGTGGAAGAAGCCCAGAACCACCTTTGGTTCGGCCGCATGCGATCGAGTTTTCGAGGCGTAATCCCCAACATTCGACGGTCTCGGCGAACCGATCGACGCCGCGAATGGAGACGATCCACGAAAGGATCTTCGAATACATCGGCCGCGAAGAAGCGTAAAAGCTGAATTGCGCGATCTTTCGCCTAACCGATGACGCCGATTTACGGTGGGAATCCGTGAGGAGGACCCAACACCGTGACGATGGGGAAGGTATACGTGGGAAGATTTCGAGGAAGAACTCATGGAAAATACGTGCTGGCGCTTACTGTGCGAGAAGGCAAAATGAGTTACGGAATCTTCGTCGAGGAGAGGGCGGTCACCGAGTACGATCGCTTGTTCAATCGTCATCACGTTATGCTACGCACTGGTCGGCACCGAGGTCGCCAGGCGCATGTGTTCGAGAGGACTCCGACCGAGATCGAATTTCGCTTGTCGATCGTGAGATCGACGATCGCGAGCCTTGAACCGGCATTAAACATTGAGTCAATGTTGCCCGGTGAAAGAACGATGCCACCCGGACAGCCAAATGACGGAGGAAGAGGTAAGAGGAAATGAGAAGATCGAGGAAAGGCAATCAGTGTTCCAGGGAACCAGAAGGTCCAAAGATTCCAAGGAATCAAGGCATTCAAGTGAGAGAAAGACAACCTTGGGAAAGAATTTCCAACCCATGCGGCGGTGCGAAAAACCTTGGTGCGTAAATGCCAAAGGAATCATTTCGCGAGTGCGAGCAAGGTAGCACCGAGTGCTATCATTGTAAGAAGTCCGGACATTACGCCGAGATTGTCCGTTAGGAGGGCGGCAGTGCACCGCCAAGAAGGCAAAGATCCACTCCGCAGAGGCAAGATCAGTTCACGAGGACAAACAACGGAGCAGAGGTCACCCTAGGCTAGCAAACCAAAGGCCACCGCAGCAAGCAGCGGTGTGCGCCTTGAATCGCCAGCAGCAGCTCAAGCTCGAAAATCTTATAGGTATAATCCATATGAGTGATATACCCGTTTTCGCTTTGTTTGATCTGAGAGCCTCACATTCTTCGCTTCGAGAATCGCGTGTGAGAGGTTGGGTTTGGTACCCAAGACATCACAGTAGTACCACGAAATTAGCATCCCGTCGAAGTGCTAAAGGCAAAAGAGATTTGCCGTAACCGTGAGGTAGAAATCGTAGGCGTAAGGTCCTTGTCAATTTGCATGTCATCGAATGGAAGATTTCGATGTCATCTTTGGCATGGATTGGTTGGAAAAGCACATGGCAACTATACGTTGTCTCGAGAGAAGTTGCTTTTCAGCGATCGAAGGAGTGGAAGTTTGTTTCCACGGCATAAGGATGGGTGTTTGCGTGCGATGATCTCAAAGACCGGGGCGGTGAGGATGATCGAGAAGGAAAACTGTCAAACTTTCTTGGTGAGTTTGACAGGGCACGCCGAAGAGCGCAAACAGTTGCAAGAGGAGCTAGTGGTGTGTGAATATCCGGACGTGTTTCCCGAGGACTTGCCAGGTTTACCGCCTGATAGACAAGTGGAATTCACTATTGATCTGGAACGAGGCAAGATCGATGATCAAAGGCACCATCTGTAATGGCACCTAGGGAATTGCAAGAACCGAAAGCGCAGCTTGCGGGAGTCTGTTGGATCTAGGTTTTATCCGACCTAGCGTGTCGCCGTGGGAGCGCCAGATTGCGTTCGTCAAGAAAAGGATGGGTCGATGAGAAGCCATCGTGAGCGCCATAACGAGGAGATGAGTTCTTGGAAAGGATGCGTTTGAAAGCAAGGCTAGAAGATAGCAAGGGATTCACGGATCACGAAAGACAACGCTACTATTCCGAAAGGTTATGTGTGCCACTCAATAGGTAATTGAGAGATAAAATCATGAGTGAAGCTCATGAGACACCATATACAGCTCATCCTGGAAGCACCAAAATGTACAGAGACCTTAAGAGGAACTTTTGGTGGGAAGGTATGAAAAAGGATGTAGCCGCATTTGTGGAACGTTGTTTAGCTTGTCGACAAGTGAAAGTCGACACCAACGTCCATCGTTTGTTGCAACCGCTACCAATCCCAGAGTGGAAATGGGATCATATCGGTATGGATTTTGTGGTGAGTTTTCCAAAGTCAGCGAGAGGAAACACCGCTATATGGGTTGTCGTCGATAGACTGACGAAGTCAGCTCATTTCTTACCGATTCGGATGACGTACGGGTTAGATAAGCTTGCTCAGCTTTACGTTAGAGAGATCGTACGGTTACATGGTGTGCCCGTATCGATTACGTCAGATCGTGACCTGAGGTTCACATCAATGTTTTGGAGGAGTCTGCAGGAAGCAATGGGGACCAAGCTGAATCTCAGTACAACATTCCATCCTCAAAGTGACGGTCAGTTGGAAAGAACGATTCAGGTCTTGGAAGATATGCTGCAAGCAGTCGTGGCCGATAGAGGAGGAAATTGGGAAGAGATACTACCTTTGGTGGAGTTTGCCTATAACAATAGTTATCAGGCCACCATAGGAATGGCTCCCTATGAAGCGTTGTACGGAAGGAAGTGTCGATCGCCACTTTATTGGGACGAAGTGGGCGAGAGGAAGATGTTAGCACCAGAGATGGTTCAACAGACGGTCGAGGTTATCGATCGAGATCAGCGAAGGATCAAGGAAGCTCAGGACAGCCAGAAGTTCTATGCGGACAAGCGTCGTGCGGATCTTGATTCATGATCGGAGATCGCGTTTTCATAAGGTTTCCCCAGCGAAAGAGTCATTCGTTTTGGAAGCGAGGTAAGTTCGATCGAGGGTCGTTGGACCTTCAAGTTCTTGAGAGAATAGGCCCGTTGCCTATAGGTTAGCTTTGCCGCCTAGCATCGGAGATGTTCATGGCGTGTTTCACGTTTCTCACCGAGAAATCGTGTTCGACCCAAAACACGTGATCAAGCATGACCAGTGGTTCTTGCTCGGGATCCGAGTTACGAGGAGAGACCGGTGGCTATCTTGGAGCGAAGTGAAGGAATTGAGGAACAAGCGATTCCGTTGGTGAAGGTGTTGTGGAATCACCACGGAGAGGAGGAAGCTACGTGGGAGTTGGAAGACAAGTTCGGGGCTCGAGACCGAGTTGTTTTCTCCACGTGTTTGAAATTTCGGGGATGAAATTTTTCTAAGGAGGAAGGGATGTAATACCCCGTCTTTTCTAAGCTTCTGGTTTGCATGGAATATTTTTCGAGAAAAGGTCAAAAGGTTAACTTTTTGTTTCGGTGATGCGACACGTCACGAAACCTCGAGCGTTGTGAAAAGTGTCTTATGACTAATTCATAGACACTAAGTATGCAGTTTTCGATCACCCATGAAGGTTTGGCACTCAGGAAGTTATCGAAAACCGGACTTTTCATTGGTCTTTAAAAGCATATCTTGTTTATAGTCATTGTGTCCGTATTTTATTTCGTGTCCATGGGTACCAAGTTTGCTAAATTTGAGTCCGTTTGCAAAAGTTGCGTCGATTTTTGCGTTTTCGAATAAGGTCATTGCGAAGCGGTACAAGACCCACTTTTCCTATAAATAGGAGGCTAGGGCCTTCATTTTCAACGCTCATTTCCTTCGTCTCTCGTTTACGGAAGAGCCGAGCAGCTCGTGTACACCTGCGAAGCACGGAGGAGTGGGGATCGGCGGGGAGGCTCGGCGGCGGCGCCATTCTTGCTGTCGAGCCACCACCACCGATCAACCTCCCCGCAGCCCCTGCTTTCTGTTTTGTCCTTTTCTTGTTTTGATTCCGCCTTTAGTAGATCGTATAGCATAGAACTCGGGATTCTAAAGGGATGAGGTGGGAAAATGGCGGAGGCCGCCGATTTAGCTAAGATCGTCGCCGCCCAAGGCCACCACCGCCATGGGCTGTTGTCGCCGTTTGGTGGCCGACGGCCACCTTGGCTCTGGTCCTTTAGGTTTTGAGTTCCGGCTATGCATTCTACTAAAGTACCGATTCCATTTTTCATTTTTTCGTTTACGCATGTCGGGATGTTTTCCGTTGCTTGAGTTTTCTAAAGGAAGACATGCCCAAGTTATCCTTTTTCAACGTAGCTTGTCATTCCATGTTCGCCGTTATGCATATTGCTTATGTTTCCATTTTCATGCATCGATTTTGGATGGTTTATCCTAGATCGAGGATAGCATCGATTTTTGAAGCTTCTTGTTGCTAAGATTTAAGTCAACTTGCATGCATGCATATTTTGAAAGTACCTATTATAGGTCTTGATGCCACGAATATATTTTCCTTCTGCATCAAGATGATTTGAAAACCCGGAGAGTGCCAAATATGGGTTCGAAAAGTCGAAAACCCTAGTTTTGCTACGATCTTCGTTTGATCACGTTGTTGCTTTGCTTTGTGGATGTGACCCCAAAAGTTGTCCCGTCTTGTTACCGGTACCTACCATCATATCGGTGAAGTCATCGGATCCGTAGATACCTCCCGGTTAACGTTTTAGATGCTCGGGTTGTGTTATATATGCTTATTTTGAGTTATTTACTCTGATATTTCAAAATAAAACATGTGCGCCGTAAAATGTTTTGATGAAGTTATTACTGTTCTCTGATCCGAGATATGGTTATATTGTGATTGTGCACGGATCTCTATTCGTGGGTTGATCACCATCTTGAGTATTGATCGTAAGGATAGACCCCAACACGTGGTTGTGGTTACGAAGGGATAGACCCCTAAGTTCACACGGAAATGGTAATGAGGTGGTTATGGTTCGATGGATTTGACCTCAAGTCCACACCGAGTTAGCCGGTGGATACGCTCCGGCGTGGCTGACTTGATATGTTCGGGCGAATGAATGAGATGTGATGGGTTGGCGGGATACGTTTGAGCCGTGGTTCTTGGTTCTATGATGGGAGTAACAAGAATAACGGATAGAGATGGCGGGATACGTTTGAGCCTCGCTCTTTGTTCAAGAAGTACTTCAAACTTTTATGATCCGTGAAGATCTCACATCTCACACCATAGAGATGGTGTCTCAAATTTTCGGTCATGAACTACATTGCTAATTCCAAATCGTGGGTTGGGTAGTTCGGTTCGTAGGTCCGAGTTATCGGGATGCATAAGCTATCACCTTCCTTCTTGCATCAAAACACAACCCGATCCGGTCTTAGATGCGTCTCATAGACTATGATCGTCCCACATCGCCCGCGAAGCTTATCTTGGGCTAGATATAAGGTGGGTCCAAACCTTCCCTTCGAGCGCTTTTTTGGGGTGAAGTTAGGGTGCCCACCTTATCATTTGGTATCGAGCCGACCTTCCGGGGGTCGGTGTCTCATAAGGTTCGCGATCGCCGATCGAGGCGCCGGGTCTTATGGGGTGGGGATGATCGTCCCACATCGCCCGCGAAGTTTATCTGGGCTAGCTATAAGGTCGGGTCCAAACCTTCCCTTGAGCGCTTTTGGGGTGAAGTTAGGGTGCCACCTCGCATACATACTCTTTGTCCGCTCGACCGCTAGAACCGTGCACTTGTCAATTTTTCCTTGAGTATTTGGAAACTCGTCTCGCATTCATCACCCAATTGAACTTGATTCCTTTCCCGAGTAGCGGGTTATTGGCCTTGCAATTTTGGAGAATCCTTCATGAATCTCCTATAGTAACCGGCTAATCCTAGAAACTTCTAATCTCGTCTTTGAGTCTTTGGTGATTTCCATTCTGCACGGCCTCTACTTTGGTGGATCTACTTTTATACCTTCTGCAGACACGATGTGTCCAAGGAACATAACTTCCTTCACCAAACTCACATTTGCTAAACATAGCAAAGAGTCTTTCATCTCTCAAGGTTTGCAAAACCGTTCTTAGATGTTCTCTATGATCCTCTTCATTCTATGAATTAATAAGGATATCATCTATGAAGACCAAAACAAATTTATCCAAAATGAATGAAATACTGCTTCATGAGGTCCATGAATACGGCTGGTGCATTTGTTAATCCGAATGGCATGACTATGAACTCATAGTGGCGTGTCACGGTTGGAATGCGATCTTAGGTACATCCTCGAGCGTATTTTCAGCTTGTGGTATCTCGACTTAAGATCAATTTTCGAGAATACACCGCTGCCTCGCAATTGATCAAATAGGTCATCAATTTCGGGTAAAGGGTATTTGTTCTTTAGTGTCATCTTTTTGTTCTCTATAATCGATGCACATCCTCAAAGAACCATCCTTTTCTTGACAAACAAAGCAAGCGCTCCCAAGGTGAAACACTCGGCCTAATGAATCCTAGATCCAAAAGCTCTTGGTTTGGATTTTCGCCTCCAACTCCTTTGGGGCCATCCTATAGGCGCTTCGACACCGCAGATCCTGCTCCAAGTCGATGGTAAACTCTAGTTGTCTATCGGGAGGCCCCTGGTAGATTTTCGGAAACACGTCCAAAAATTCTTGGACAACTTCTATGTCTTCTACCGCTCGGGTTTATCCTCTCCGCTCAAATAAACAAGGAATGCATGGCATCCTTTCTCGGTTCATCATCCTCCTCGCTTTGTAGTCTTGATACAATCGGGATTCTTCTTCCCATGCCGATCCCGTGAAATGCGTAGCTTCTTGTCGAGAAAGTGAAGCGAAGTTTTCCTTTCCTTATATAGAATCGTGGAATGATTCTTAGCTAACCGATCCATTCCTAGGATTAAGTCTACATCATCCATGGGTATTATGTTTAGATTGTTAGCCGTAACCTTAAGTGATCCTAATGTCAACTCTGTGTTCGAGCAAAAGTGTGTAGATCATAATCCCTCCTATAGGCGATGAGATTCTCATATCCTCGCTTGACTTTTCGGACCTAAGGCCCAAGATTTCACGCATGATTTTGCAATAAAAGAATACGAAGCACCCGTATCGAACAATACTATAATGGTAGGTTGAGGAGAACTCCCATACCGCCGAGTTTCCTGGTTTTGTTCATTCTCGCCTCCTATGTGCGCGTAGGCTCTAGCCCCGAGCCGACCGAGGTCGACGGGCGCTGGTCCTGTTGGTTCTCGCGGTGTTATCTCGGGCTATTGCTGCCGTTGCCGTGGTGGTTGACGCCTTTGTTATTGTTGAGGCGGTTGTTGCCACCGCTTTGCGGGGTTGTTGTTCGCGTTCGCCGCCATTGTGGTTCTTGCCGCACTTCTTTGGGGTTGTTGCCACCGGAGTTGCCGAGGTTGGGGCCGGGCATTGCGGAGGCTGGGGTTGGGCTGTATAGTCCTTAGTGGTCGGACATTGCCGGTTTGGTTCGGCCTTATATCCGAACGTGACACTGGGCAATTATTGGCGTAATGTCCTTTTGCCCGCATTTGTAACAGCTTACCACATTTGCCGTGCACACCCCTTGTGTGCTCTATGGCATCTAGGGCATGAAGGTGCCCTTATCTGCTCTCGCGTCCCCTTGTCGGTGGAGCATAAGCTCTCTCTTCCGGCTCTTCCTTTGCGCGCCTTTCCTCGCCGGGTCGCTTGTGGCTTGGTTCTCATAGCCTCCCCGCTATGATTGCCGCGATTGGGTTCCCACTTCCCTTTTCCTCCGTCTCAAGCATTGTGTCCGAGCCGACATCGACTTATCTTCGGACATTGCCGCCTCAATATCTAAAGCTCGTGCAAGAGCTTCAGTGTAAGTTAGGTCTCCATGGCTGGCAAGAGACATCCGTATCTCCATCTTCAGTCCTGACCTAAACTTTTCCGACATTTTCAAGTCGGTGTCCACCTGCTCTGGTGCATATCTCGACATCTCGCAGAAAGCGCGATCATAGTCGGTCACAGACAACCTTTCTTGTTTCAAAGAGAAAATTCCGCTCCTTTCTCCTCTTATAGCTTTTGGTGATGTATTTCATACGATTCCCTCTTGATGTCCTCCCATGAGAACTCCTCCGCTTGCTCGGAAGAAGGTCTTCTTTCGGCCTCCCACCGTGGTCACCGTCCATTCACCGAAAGTAACGCATGACAGCCGTTCCTGTGCTGTGCATCTTAAGAAGTTAAAAATCCGTTCAATGGTTCTAACCCATTGCTCGGCTTCTTCTGGGCTTCCCTTTCCGTTAAAGACCGGTGGGTTTTGCCTCAGGAATAGTTCCTCGATCCTTCGATCAGGTTGAGGTGGGGGTGGTTGGGGAATATCTTCTTCCTCTTGCTCGGGGATTCTACCCCTTCCTCTAGGTCTTCCTCGACCTCTGGGTTCTCGTTCCGGGTTTCTTCTCGGAGGCATTCTGTTATATAAAACATATTATCGTCAATCACTTATCGCTTTCATAGCTTAACATACATAAGATCTCCATAGCCTTTTTCGCAAAACGATATCAAAATAAAACAACTCATCCTTAACATAGACAATTTGTCGCAAAAGCCCACTTGGGTCAAATATATAGATAGGTTATCAAGGTCTGTCAAAAGCACGACGTTCAATCATCAAAAACCACAAGAAAACAAACAGTAAGGTTTCGGGCCCACACGGCCTTCCAAAAAAAAAAAAAAAATCGAGTTCTAGATCCATCAGTACCGAAATATCAAATGGAAAAGCTAGCACATGCTAGTCATAACAAAAAAAAAAGTCGTCTAATGTCTTCACGGGCTCCTTCCTACTCCGCGTCTTCCTCGGGGTCCTCTTCTTCCTCGGAGTTGTCTTCTCCATCCGAATCGTCCTCGCGGGGTCGTACCCTAGACGGTCCTGCACCGCTGGCTTCCACCATCGGTATGTCGCGCAAGGGTCCAAAGTTATCCGCGCCATACAAGTCGTAGTTGTGGCGGATCGGGCTGTAGCATACTCGGATCGGGTCATAGCCATTAAAGGCATCGACACGCTCGTCCGCTGTCCGATGAAGGGCTCTTCCTCTTCGGTGGTGGCGAATCGGACGCAGCGGTAGGGGCGGTAGTGGCGGACGACTTGGGTGCCTAAAACTGCTGGTGGCAAGACAGGCTCTCCCGAGCTCTGTGGCGTCCGCCTGCCTACCTCGTACATCCCGCCTCATCTATCCGTGCACAGGTATCACCGGATCGACCTATCTTGGAACCTCAGGTATAGCCACTCGGCGACTCATCACGCCAAGTGTACTCCCATGGAGGAGATAGGTCCCATAGGTGCGGCTCAGAATATCTGTACACGTAAGTCGATGACTCACGAACCAGGCGATCCCCAATCAAATCATAGCCTCTGGGCATACGATAAATGTAATCTCCCGATACCTCTCGGCATAACAATCCCATGTACAAGGGAGTATAGCTAGGAGTCGCTTAATGCCATCATAGTCGGTTGCGCCATAGGCTCGGCGCTCCTCCACAATGTAAAGGTAATCGCTGAAACTCGCCTAGGTCTTCGCCGGCGCACATCCAACATTCCCGATAGGTGCGCATCAGCTCCTCGGGTGTGGCATGAGGTCTTACCCTCCTCCTAGCGATATAGCGCATCTCCTCCATCTGTCACGATCAAAACTAACATAAGTCAACTATCGTCATCTCGAGCGTAAAGGATAACTTAAGCATAACGAGAAGCAACTAGGTTGGAACTAAATGATATAAGGTAGGCAACATCATAAGGTACAACACATATCACAACTCACCTTCTTAGTCTTACCCAAACGTATACATATGTACCAATAACATCTTAATATATATATGCTACGAGATCCTTGATTATACCAAACACTTAAACTAGAGTTCAACAGACTCTATCGTATTCTAGAGACGAATTAGGGATTATGTTCTTCATAATAAATGAAGATCGGTGCTTAGGAGTACGCAGTGAAAACCATACGTAAATCGGAGTCCTAACGAAAGAGATCTAGCTAAAACAAATTTATCACAAGAAGGTATGAAATTTGCGCGATCGTGGCAAAATGTAAATCGAGATTTATGTCGGCGTAATACGTCAACCATATCCATGTTTTTAGGTTAAGGCTGAACATTCTGAAGTCGTAAGTGACGTCCATTGTTTTGCATGTTTTTGTGCTGTTTTTCCTTGTTTGTTTTCGACGTCTTGATTCAATTGTTGGTTATATTTGAATATCTTTTATTGGAATCATGTTCGCTTGTGTTTTGTGTAGGGTAGGATTACGCTGAGCTTTTGTTGCCCAAGAGCGCACCCAAGCGCGGACTCGGCATAGCCGGCCGCCGCGCAGCTGCCGCCCGCTTCGAAGAAAGACGCGTCCGGTAACTTCATTTGCGTCCGTGGCTGGCACGCCAGAACGCCACGTCCGCGCCTCGACTCCATCCGGCATTGGACGTCCTTTGCGTTGCCCCGAAGCGCCCGCGTCCGCGCTTGCCGTTTGCCCGCACGCTTGTGTCTGAATCGAAGACCGCGTCCGGCGCTCGTCTGCGTCCGACACTGGGTTGCATGCACAAGATTGATCCGAGGCTTCGCGCATCCGGCGCTCGACTGAGTCCGGCGCTGGGTTCCCTTTGTTAGCAAACGCACGCGTCCGGCCTGGGATCGCGTCCGGCGCTGCGCGTTATTTTGGGCCGATATATATACGTTTTTTCGAACGCTGAAAACTTACTTTACTTTATTTTCTTTTTTCCGTCTTTTGTGTTCTTGGCGAGAGCAGAGAGATTTTTCATCATTTATTTTATTTCCATTGCTTTTCCTTCTCCTTTCTTTTGATCGATTCAAGAATATTGTACGAATATTGGATTCGTGCCAGAAGTTTGCTTATCAATTTCATCGTTCGTTTTGTTCGTAAGTTTCTTCTATCGCTTTGTCCTATCTTCTCGGATTTGATTGTTTTTAATTCCTATGTTGGTTATGATTAGTATTGATATTCGTCTAAGTAATTTTGTCTTCCGATTTATCTTTTCCATTCATGTCTAGGGTTTACAATTTCGATTACATGTTCTTCAATTTAGGGTTTAATTCTTGCTTAGTCAATTTATCTGCTTTGTCAATTTTCGCCTAGTTAATTCGTTTTTCATTCTTTAATATTTTCTTGCCTAGGTAATCTATCAACCCCTTTTGAGATTAGAGTGTTTAGGAATTTAATTGTTTTTGTGTGGCAACTTAGTAACGCCCTGTTAAGTTTTCCTTGAGAGACGACTAGGGTTAGCTTTCCCTATTACAACACCTCATTCGATTGTGAGTCAATTAAGAGTATACTTTTAGTTGAAACAAATTTTGGCGCCGTTGCCGGGGAAAACTTTAGGCGTTTATTAATGTTGCATGTTTTTCGTTTTTTTCTTCTCCTCGCCTTTCTTATTTTGTACCGCATTCGTTTGATCTCGCTTTGTTGAGTGTTGTGTATCTTTGGGGCGCGGCCTCGAATCCTAGATTGGCATCGCCGTTGAAGTATACTTACAAGTTGAAAAACCGCGACCGCCTAGTGTGGCAAACTTTGATCACTCAGTTGTAATAGTTTACGTGAGGACGCTTCTCTCACAGTTGAAGGGGTTTACTACCGTCGACAATTTTTGTTTGAAGAGTTCCTCGGGGGTCATGGGTGATCGAATGAACAACAATCATGATAGAACGCAGCGTCCCTCGCGATGGGGGATTACTTTCGCCCTAAGATAGGGAAAACTACAAATCCGATCGTGTTATGCCCCACGGCACGTGGGTATGAGTTAAAGCCAAATCACTTCAACCTCATTCCCACTTTTCACGGCATGACAAATGAAGATGCCCTGAGTTTTATCAAAGAATATAATCAAGTGGTGCAGTCATTCCCTCTGATGGGCCTGAACGAAGAACAGTTGAAGATCCGCTGTTTCTCTTATTCTTTGAAGGATAAAGCCAGTCTTGGCTTATGAGTTTTCCTTGACTCTCTCGACAAATTGGAATTCTGTGGTGGAACAGTTCATGTTGAGATTCTATCCGCAATAGAAGATGAAGGATCTTCGATCAAAAATTATGACATTCAAGCAAGAGCTAGATGAGCCGTTCCATGAAGCGAGAGAAAGATTCAAAGAGCTTCAAAGGCAATGCCCACATCACTTCTTCCCGTTGGTTCTTTTGTGCCAATTCTTCTATGACGGGATCCTGAAATCCGATCAGGAAAAGGCCGACGACGCAGCGGGGGCAACATAGCTCATATCACCGCCGAGGCTCTTGGCCAAAGTCTTTGACGTCATGGCGAGCAATTCCCTACAAAAGGCATCTAGTACGCGTCGATCTTACATCAACTCTTTGAGCTGGATCGGTTTGGCGAGGCGGATGGCACGACTCATGAGAGAGATGAGCGAGATGAAGATGAAGCGGTGAGTTCCTTCACCACCCCAAGAGTTCGCTGCTCCTTCTCGAAATTCAACGCATCCCCGAGATTTCTCGATGCATCCTTGTGGGATTTGCATGGAAATGAGACATCTGATGGATATGTGCCCTAATATGGGAGCACCGGTCTATGAAGGCGGAGTAGAGGCTTATTCTATGCAAGGTTTCCACCTCGACCACCTTATGAGTGAGGCGAACTATGAGCAAAACCGGCTGACAATACAACTCGAGGTGGAAGAACGAGCCAAGGTCGGGGTTCGGTGCAAACTCACAGACTCGACGCCTCTCAGCAAGACCACCGCACAGAAGACACGACCATCAAGATCCGCCAAAACAGCGGGGTTACGGTCAAGCCGATGACGATCACCGGCGCGACCATATCGGCGGCCGTCATATCCGCGCAGATCCTTATCGGCGGCCACCACCACCTCAAGACTTACCCACAACAACCGCCTCCGCCCACGGCGGTGCCCTCGGCGAATTTTACCAACCTCCACAAGATCAACATGCTCCTCCGAAATCATCGATGGAGGATAGTTTGGCCGCATTCATGCAAAAGAGTAAGTTAGCAAGGGAAGCACAAGATGCAACCATTAAGCGTCTTGAGAGTTCGATTAGGCGGATCTCCGTGTCTTTGTCAACGAAATGCGGAACAACAGCGAGACGGGGAGGATACCGGGGCAAGGGCTCCAGCCACACCAAGCTCAAGCTGTGACTGTTCTTCGAAGTGGGAAGAAGGTGGATAATAAGGTACAACTTCCAGAGATTGTGGAAGAACAGATAGTGGAAGAGAGAGTGGTAGTGGAGAAACCGAGGCGAAGAGAAGTGATTGAGGAGGAACACCGGCAGTGCGAGCTTACACAAGACGGCAAATCCATATAAGCCTCCATTGCCATTCCCAAGCCGATTGAAAATGAGAAACAAGAGCTGCAGCTCTCGATTTTACAAAATGCTTTCCAAAGTTAATGTGAATCGCGCTCTTGGATGTGATCCGCAATGTTCACGCTTATGTTAAGTTCTTCAAGGAACTTGCATCAAAGAAGAGGAGGTTTGTCGACAATGAGTCGGTTATGGTATCCGGTGGCCAACTCCATTATGCGAGAACCACCGCCACCCAAACAACGGGACCCGGTAGCTTCGTCATCACAATTGCTTTGGGAAATGGTAAGGAAGCAACGGTATGCTAGATTTAGGGTGGTATTAATCTTACGCCTTACTCTATTTTCAAGCAATTAGAATTAGGAGAGTTGAAACCCACTTGGTATAAGTCTCTGAGCTAGCCGATCGCTCTGTCCGCTACCCTAGGGGAATTGTAGAGGATATCCTTGTACGTGTGGGTGGTTTGATTGTACCTGTGGATTTTGTGGTGTTAGAGATAGGCGATGTGCATGAAAATGGTCGAGACCATACACTGCTATTAGGGCGACCTTTTATGGCCACTACTAATACATTGATTGATGTGAAAAATGGGAATATTAGGATGACCGTCCTAGGGGAGACTATGTCATTTTCGGTGCATAATAATAAGGCCATGCCATCAATTAATTCAATTGAAAACTGTTCTTTTATAGACTCGATTGATGCCTTGGCCGAGATTTCTTTGTCTTTGGATCACAGTGGAGGAAGTATACGAGGGATCGGCAGACCTGGAAGAAAGGCTCATGTTGGAAGCCGACTTTGAAAAACCGATAAAGGAAAAGGAGATTCCACCTGAAGCCGAGAAGTTAGAGTTGAAGGAGCTTCCAAAGAATTTGAAGTATGTCTTCCTCGAGGATAATGAGCAGAAGCCCGTGATCATCTCTGCTGAACTCACTGAGTACCAACAATCTCTGTTGGTCTCCGTGTTGAAAAGACATAAGCTCGCTTTCGGGTGGAGTTTGGCAGATATCAGAGGAATCAGTCCTGCCATGTGCATGCATAAGATACAGCTTGAAGATGGAGCAGTGCCGAAAAAGGATGGGCAACGGAGACTTAACCCCGTGCTCAGTGAGGTAGTGAAGAAGGAGATCTTAAAGCTGCTAGCAGAAGGAATCATTTTTCCAATTGCTGACAGCGAATGGGTCAGTCCAGTCCATGTCATGCCCAAAAAGGGAGGAATAACAGTGGTCCTTAACGAGAAAAAGGAGTTGGTGCCCACGAGACCCGTCACTGGATGGCGGATGTGCATAGACTATCGGAAGCTTAATGCTTCCACCAAAAGGATCATTTTCCCTTCCTTTCATTGATCAAATCTTAGATAAGTTGGGCGGTAATCAATTTCTTGTTTTCTTGATGGCTTGTCGTTACTACCATTGCTATAGACCCAGTGGATCAAGCCAAGACAAATAAGTCACAAGTCCAGTTGGGACATATGCTTTTCGAAGGATGCCATTCGGACTGCGCAATGCTCCGTGTACTTTCCAACGATGTATGATGTATGTCTTTTCTGACATGATAGGAGATTTTGTAGAGATCTTTATGGATGATTTTTCTGTGTTTGGATCCTCATTTGATGACTGTTTAGAAAAGATTGAACGAGTACTTAGTCGTTGTGTGGAATACAGTCTTACTCTAAGTTGGGAGAAAAGTCATTTTATGGTCCGTAGTGGCATTGTGTTGGGACACATCGTGTCTAGTCGGGGGATAGAGGTTGATAGAGCTAAAGTGGAGGTGATTGAAAAGTTACCCCCACCAAATGATGTTAAAGGAATAAGGAGTTTCCTGGGTCACGCTGGTTTTTACCGTCGTTTCATTAAGGATTTTTCTAAAACATGTCAACCCCTCCGTAGATGCATTAGCTCATGATTCTCCTTTTAATTTTGATAATGATTGCCTTGTTGCTTTTAATGCTTTAAAGGAGAAACTGAGCACTGCACCTGTCGTTGTCGGTCCTAATTGGTCTTTTCCTTTTTAAATCATGTGTGATGCTTCTAATTCTGCTGTAGGAGCTGTCCTAGGTCAACGGGCTGATAAAATGTTACGTGTGATTTACTATGCAAGCTTAACTCTTAATCCTGCTCAAGTAAATTATACAACCACTGAAAAAGAGATGCTTGCTGTGATTTTTGCTCTCGATAAGTTTCGTGCTTACATAATTGGGTCTAGAGTAATAATACATAGTGATCATGCGGCCCTTAGGTATTTGTTGACCAAACCCCAGGCCAAGCCTAGACTTATTAGATGGGTGCTCTTATTGCAAGAATTCGACTTAGAAATTCGGGATAGGAAAGGTAGTGAGAATGTCGTTGCCGATCATTTATCTCGATTAGATAGTCCCCCTTCCCAGTCTACTATAGGTCCCATCATGGAGTCCTTCCCTTATGAGCATGCTTATAGTGCCTCTTCTATGCCTTGGTATGCTGACATTGTTAATTATCTAGCATGTGGTGAGTTGAGGCCTGACCTTACCTCCCAAGAGAGGCGTTTTCTTTCTGCGTGCAGGCAATATTATTGGGAGGACCCCATCTTTTAAGTTAGGGAAGGATGAGGTTATCCTCGATGTATTCCGATGAGGAACACACAGGTCCTTGAGATGTGCCACCAAGCTCATTGTGGTGGACATTTTGGAGGACAAAAGATCATGCTGAGGTGTTACAATCGTGTTTATTTTGGCCAACTCTTTTCAAAGATTCTCATACATATTGTGTGTCTTGTGATCGGTGTCAAAAGTGGGGTCAATTGGACGAGGAACTAGATGCCTCTCAATAACATCTTGGTAGTTGAGATTTTTGATGTTTGGGGAATAGATTTTATGGGACCTTTCCCAAATCTATAGGGTATGAGTATATTTTGCTTGCCGTTGATTATGTGTCCAAGTGGGTTGAGGATATCCCTACTAGGACATGTGATTCTTACATTGTGCTCAAGTTTGTGCGGAAAACATCTTATGCGGTGTTTGATTTCCACGAGCAATCATTAGTGACGGCGAAAAGCACTTCGCATAAGTCGTTTGAGAAACTAATGAAAAGAATGGAATCGACATAAGATCGCCACCCCTTATCACCCACGGACTTGGTCAGCCGAAACGAGTAACCGACAAATCAAGGGCATCCTCGAGAAGACAAAGGCAGCCCTCAAGGAAAGATTGGGCCAACAAGCCGACCGACGCCTATGGGCTTACCGTACCGCATAAGAGCATCTTGGGAATGAGCCCATATCGCCTTGTGTATGGGAAGGCGTGTCACTTGCACTGTGAGGTTGAACATAAGGAATATTGGGCCATCAAGAGTTCGAACTTGATCCTCTAAATCCTTAGAGCATCGTTCTCCAAATGTCCGAATCGGGCGAGCTCCGAACGAAGCGTATGACAATGCGCGTATCTATAAGGATAAGGTCAAGAAGCTTCATGATCGTCGAATCGCGCATAAGGATTTGAAGGCGGAATGAAGGTTTTGTTATTCAATTCCGGTGAAGCTTTTTCCGGAATGTTGAAGTCTCGCTGAGTGGCCCTTTATCATCAAAGAAGTAAAGTCCGTATGGTTCTATTGTGCTTAGTAAAGAAGGATCGCACTAATCGCTCGAGGTCAATGGTCAACGTGTAAAACTCTATGTAGAAGGGATGTCATGATTCGTGTCGATGCTCACTCATGTCAAAGTGTGAGGAACGCCGACGCTGCTCATCTTCAAGGTTGAGGTCGTCCTCGTTCATCCTTCTCGCTCGCCTTCGTTGTCCGAGCTCGAGGATATCGTCACTTTCATTCTTCCTATCGTTCTTTTGTTCTCGTAAGGAAAAAGGAAGTTCATACTTCTATGTTCTTTCACGATACGTGAGCATGCTCCTTAGAGTCTAGGTTCTCTTCGTGATAACATATCATTCGTTGAAAACAAGATTTTGAAGATTGGAAATAAAGTCTCATTTGAGAATTTGGAAATACGATTTCAAAATGACAATTATAGTCAACTTATATACATATCAAAAATGAATTCATTCATTCCATATTGATCATTCAACTCAATACCACCATATACTTCCATCTCAAAATTTGAGTAATCGCATCAATACTTATTGGCTTCAAATCAAAGTTTTGAAAACTTTCTTGCTCAAACTTCCATTTCCATCATCAAAATTTTCATAATAACATAATCTTTCAAAGTTCTTCCAACTTGCTCATCATGTAAAAATTTCCATTTCATGTGTTTGAGAAAGAAATGCGCTACCTTTTTCGGTTGAGCTCGATGTGATGGAGTGTTGAGAGGAGTCAAGAGGTTACTAGAAGTCCAAATGACTCGATCTAGACTTATAATAAAAAGAATTTTGGGTTTACAAAGAGCAAAAGCGCCGATACCACTACATCACGACCCCACTCCGGACGACACACCTGGAGGCGACTAATACTAGGAGTAGTATTTTAGGGATTTCATGGCTAAGATAAAGATGCATAATAACAATAAACTAGCATGCTCGAACATGATGCAATGATATAATAAGAATAATCTAGCATGCTTGATCATAACATATGATGATGTCATAACGATTCAAAAGGGTTAGGCCATCGGACCCAAAGACTTAACAGTAGTCCGATGGACCTCAATAATTCATGTTGCATTATCCTCCCACAATCTAAAGATATAAATGACCTGAGAGACCTTAACAATTCATAACAAAACATAAAGTAAATGAATTCAGAGTTTAGCAGCGGAAAGTGTGTGAATACATATATGACGATATGCATTCAAGGTGAAAACCACAAATTCTAAATAAACTGGTCAAGGACACCGGACTCCTCAACACATTCCCCATCACCATCATCGAAGCTCAACCTGTACATTTAAAAACAAACATGCAGGGCTAAGTACAAGAAATTGCACTCAGTGGACTCATGCCGAAAACATTTGATATTAAGATTACGCTGCCAATATCAGAGTAAGTCACAAGGGTTTTAGTTGAAATGCCTTGTGCTTACTAAAACATTTTCGCTTCATAAACATAGCTCGGCGAGCATTTTCTTGTGTGTATGGTCCGTATCTCATAGTCACAATTCATAACATGTATTAAAATCAAACGCCGAGAGAGGCCTCCCACTCTGCCGTGACGGTCGTAATCCGTCTGACACACGATCGCTCTCACAAGCATATGTTAACCTAGCATATAGTTCCAACCTTCACGCCAATCCTAGCTGGGCATTTATCATCCCAAGACAGGACCCGACATTAATAAAGGTTGGGTGCGACCACAAATGACATAACTCGTCATAATATAGTTCCAACTATCGCCACTACCCTACCCGGCATAACGAGATAGGATCCATACACAAAATGTAATATTTTGGCGGTGTAATGCAATGAAACATTTGTCAGCAACAGTAGAATAAACATTGTAAATAAACTCATTTCGGAATAACAAGAAAGTCACATCTTGTTTGAAAAGTAAGCCCACATTAGTGAGGTAAGAAAAGGGCCCACATTATTGAAGATAAAGTCCACCGGACTATGGTTCGTTGTAAATTGGGTCCTAGGTTTGTTTGCGGTATCCGATCCGCCGCGTTTGTGTCACACACCTTTCTGGCGAGGTTTTAAGCGTCGCTCGAGTCTCGAGACTTTCAAAATCTAAGATAAACTTGATATCATATATCAAGTGAACTGAATTCATAATGAATTCAATACGTTTTCAAATCGTATATAATTTGAATTGTTCTCGTCCTTCGAGATCGCTCAACTATTTCGCTTTAACCTTTCCTGCTTAAACATTTGACGTAACATAAGCACGTTTCTCGATATATGGATTTCATTTGTGAAATCTTTTCTTACTAATGAGGTATCATACTCAATTAGTATATCTTACGCAGCGTCTTGACGATTTATCAATCGTATAATCATCGTTTGACTTAAAAGTCAACGAAGTCAACAACTGTCAACAAAGTCAACAATTTTGACTTTTAAATAGTAATTCTTACTATTTATTTTATAAATCAATTTCAATTGATTAAAATCGTAAAGTCCTATTTCTCGATTTATCACGTAAATCAAAGGACTTATAAATAATTTTCGCAATTATTAATCCTTTTAATAATTAAAACGCGTATTTTCGATTTAAAAACGTTACAAAATAAACGTTTGTCTCAAACATAGCAATCTATGTTTATAAAATTTTATAAAATTCAAATATGTCCAGAATATTAATTCGACATATAATTTATTAATAAACTGAATTAAAAAGGATTTAAAATCCTTATTAATTATCGAAAATTCTCGATAATTAA
Source organism: Salvia rosmarinus (assembly GCA_036937905.1). Lineage (NCBI taxonomy): Eukaryota > Viridiplantae > Streptophyta > Magnoliopsida > Lamiales > Lamiaceae > Salvia > Salvia rosmarinus. The sequence continues at coordinate 37,615,682 of CM072821.1, forward strand.
TTTAAAATTACCAAATGACTTTCGAAAAATTTTCTAAATTAATATAGTGTATTTTTATGCACTATGGTCCAGAATATGAATTAATATCATTCATATGATATTGTTTGCCATTTATTAATATATATACATATATATAGCTACGGTAATTCCATAAAATATGGAATAATTGTTCAAAAATTCCCAAAATTGATATACACATAGTATAATGTCACAAAATTAATATATGTCACAATTATAACCTATAGTTCATCATAACCATTCAATCACCAATAAATAACAAAATTCACGGTAATTTCAAGATAATTACCCAATAATTATCAAACAATTTCTAAAAATTCTAAATAATTCATGACATGATTAAACATTATATTATATCATTGTAACATCACAACATCAACCAAACCAATTGCAATCATCACCATATGAGCTTGTAAGCTCTCGATTTTTTTGATTATTTTTGGTTTTTAAAAATTCCAACAATTATATACCATGATTATATACTATAGTATACTAATATAACATCATAATATTTATCAAAACTAATTAAATCATCACCTTCAAGAGCTTGAAGCTCACGGTTTATTTGACTTAATTTAGCATTTGATGTCCAAAAATTCTAATAAAATCGTACATCACATATTTAATACATTAAAGAATTAATACACCATCGATGTTCAAATAAAAATCATACACCAACCTATACATCTATAAGCTCACGGTATTAATTCAAAAATCAAGCATATGGTTTTCAAAAATTCTAAATAAATCATAGAACATGTAATCAAGGTTCTAAAGTATTAATATGTCATTGCATGCTTGAAATAAAAATTATACACCAAGGTATCAAGTCATACATGTCTCGGTCATTTTAAAAAAAATAGCCTAGGGTTTTCAAAAATTTCTAAATAAATTCCTATGTGTTCTAACCACATTATACAACAATAATCCATCATAAAATAAATAAAAAGCATTCGGTTCTCATATGAACATTACATATATTTTTTTCATATACAACATCATATGTTTATTTTAGCATAATGTAATATTCCAAAGAACGAATATATACGAAAATTATTATAAGAGTCCTAGGTTTCGAAAATGGCATATGCATACTAAATCCATTCGAAAATTTCATATACAACATCATATGTTTATTTTAGCATACCATCTCATATTTTTGTAAATAAAATCCTCAAGAACAATATGAACACAATATCTCATGCTCAAGAACATTTAAAACATACATCTATACATACATAGAATTTTCGAAACACACATATACATATATGAACAAGCTTCGATTTTTATAGCAAAATGGAGATGGAATCGGTACTAGGACCATATTTACCTTTGATATTGGATAGGTTTCACAAGAACAATGGAGGTATCAAGCTTGGTGAGGAAGAAATGGAGAAGAAGGAAGAAAAGGATTTTCAAAAACGGGGGAGGATGGCTCTCGATTTTCTGCAATGGAGGTGCAAATGGGAGAAATGGGGTGTTTGAGAGAGTGTTAAGTGTTGGAGAGGTTGGGAATGAGTGAGTATGAGAGAAGTGAAGAGTCCTCTCCCTATTACCTCTCTCTCACTCTCGATTTTTACCTCAAAAATGGGGCAAAAATATGCAGCCCAATAATGAGGATTAGTGATGATTAAAGCTAGATTTAAAAGGTGTGCATGCATCGTCAATAGGAGGTGCTATCCCATGCTTGTCAAGTGATGATGGTTGACGCATGTGGGGGTTTTAAGGGCTGATTTTATTTTATTTTCCATCCTTAATACTATATATTGACCATATATGATCATAGGTATAAAATACAAGTCATAAAAATAATTAAATCCAACATATAGTGCATAATTGAAATTACCGAAACTAAATTGGGAATATAGGATTAAAATTATAAATTACACCTATTATTGATACTCATGTAATTTTCGATCATATATATCATAATATATGATTTAGATAATAATTAATAGCATAGGATAAAATTATTGCATCATTTCATGCAACAAAACCCTAATTTCGAAAATTAGGGTTTCGAAATTAATAAATTGAAACCATCGAGTTCTATGGTTCAAAATTTTATTTTAATGCTTAATAATATCCATATATATCATAATATATAGTTTAGATACCATATGATAATTTAATGGTATCATTTCATGTGAAAAACCACAGTTTATAACATTAGGGTTTTCGAAATTCATTTCAAAATTATCGAATTTAAAAAGCTCAAAATTAATTATTAATACTGTGATTATATAAAATAATAATAGAAAATAAATTATAATAATTTCCTGAGCCTTAAACTCATTTTCCAAGACGTCTCTATACGTTAACGTTCAAAACGTCTCAAAACGTTCAAAATCGACTCATCTCAAAATGGTCGCAGTAAGTTCATACTTACTAAATAAATAAAATTGCATTATCATAGGAATTAATATGGAAATCAATTCCAAGCTTCACTGCTCAGAAAATTTCATAAAATACGTACGTTCGGTACGCGTTCGACGTTAAAATAATACCGTCGTATTATTTTCTAAATTTCAATTCCGTAATTCACAATCCTTAGTGAATTATAAAAAGGAATTCGTTATATCGATACTGAATCAAAATACAATTCGATGTCATACAGATGAGAACATTCGGGAAAAACCCTAATTACGGTTTTAGAATACCGTAATATGTTGGTTTCTTTGGAATATTACATGCAACAACATCGGTAAATCCTAACATGCATTTTCTTATTTTTGTAAACAAAATCATCAAGAACATATATATCAACTATATCTCATACACAAGAACATTAAGAACATATATATATACACTAAGACATGCTTCGATTTTTTTGTAAAAAATAATGAAGAGGAAAATCGATGCTATGGTCCATTGTTTACCTTTGGAAATGTATGGGTTTCAAGAACAAGGTATGGGGTATCAAGCTTTGTGAATGGAAGTAGAGAGAAGAAGAAGAAAATATTCTCAAAAATGGGGGAGAAGGCGTCGGCTTTGCTGAAGATGGGGAGAGGAAAATGAGAGTGTTTGGAGTGTTGTGTGTATTTGAAATGTATAATGAGTGAAGTGAAGTGAAGGGGAAGAGTCTCCCCTATAACTCTCTCCCTCTCTTGGTAGTGGGATTATGATGATTAGGGAGTGCTAAAAAGCCTCTCTTTGTATTGGGCACTCAAAAAGAATAAATCATGTACATGGGAGAAGTAATAGCCGGCGCATATATTGGGTTCCAATGGGTGGTTTTTATTTTCTTTGTACAATAATACTATGTATTAATCAAGGTATAAATCATAGATATAAAATACATGTCACTTAAATAATTAAAACATCACATAGTAGAGCATACACAAAATATCGTGAATTAGGTTATAAAAACATAGGTCACGGCACTTATCATTTCACAAGTCATTTTCATGCCATTCATACTCATATATGTCATAACATATTGTTTAGATAATAAATTATAGCATAGGATAATTTAATGGTATCATTTCATGTGAGAAAACCCTAGTTTGCAAAATTAGGGTTTCGAAAATAATATATTGACATTATCGAGTTCTTCATGCTTTAGAATTGATTTAAATGCTAAATAATACTCTAATTATATAAAATAATCATAGGAAATTAAATACTATAATTTCCCGATCATTAAACCTATTTTTCAAATCGTCTTTAGACTTTAACGTTCAAAACGTCTCAAAACGTTAATAATCGACTCATCTCAAAATGGTCGTAGTAAGTTCGTACTTACTTTATAAATAATATTCCATTTAATATGGAAATTAATTCCAAGCTTCCCTGCTTAGAAAATTTCTTAAAATTCTGACGTTCGATACGTAATCGACGTTAAAATTATACTGCCGAACTATTTCGTAACATTTTATTCCTTAATTCACCATTCTCAGTGAATATAAAAAGGAATTCGTTACTTCGTTACTGAATCGAATCAATATTCGATGTCTTTCAAAAAAAATAATACTCGGCAAAACCCTAATTTACGGGTTTAAAATATCGTAAAAAGGCGTTCGTTTCTTCGGAATATTACATTCCACCCCCCTTAAAAGAAATTTCATCCCGAAATTTGCATACCTGTAGAAAATAAATCGGGGTATCGTTCTCTCATAGCGTCTTCAAGTTCCCACGTGGCTTCCTCTTGTCCGTGATGTCTCCACAGCACTTTGACTAGCGGAATTGACTTCTTCCGTAATTGTTGAATTTTATGGTTGAGTATAGCTGCGGGTTCTTCTTCATAGCTCATATCTGGCTTGAGGATCACGTCGTCTTGATGGATCACGTGCTTTGGATCGTGTACGTATTTTCTTAGTTGTGACACGTGAAAAACATTGTGTACATTCCCCAGATTTGGCGGAAGAGCCAACCTATAGGCTACTGGACCTATCCTCTCTAGGATCTCGTAGGGTCCTATAAAACGGGGTCTTATTTATGAATTTGTTTAGTATGAATTTGTGCTGATTTTTGGTATTGTTTTGTGTGTCATTTCGATGGTTTGTCCTATTTATGTCATTGGTTTTATTAGTATTTATCGAATTGGACTTATTTGGTTTGTTTAGATGTTTTGTAGAAAACGGTATAAAATGGGATGAATTGAATCGCCAAAGATCAAGTATAATGAAGAGCATCTCGACAGGAGTTCGAGGCGAAAACCGCGCAAAATCGAGTTCGCACGAAGGAGAATGGGCCAATATGATGAAGTCGCGCGCGCGCGCGCGCACCGCCCCGCTGCCCACGCCAGCAGCGCCGCCGCCAGCCAGCCGCACCAAAGACGCCACGCGCCGCCCGTCGCCGCCTGCCGTCAGGCGCCCGCGCCGCGCCGCCGCCACGCACCCGCGCGCCGCCCATCTTTCCTCGCGCCTCGTTCACTGAATCGGCGCCACTCCGAGCGCACGTTGGCAAATTGCCTCACGCGTTCAGAGTGAGCGCGCGCTCACCCTTCGTGCAACGCCCACTCGCCAGTGCACTCTCCGCGCGACGCTGCACCCCAACCGGCGCTGGGCATTGTCCAGCGCCAGCCGCTTTCCCTGTCCTCTCGCGGCTCGCCACCGCCCGCTTCCTGCGCTGCTGCCTCGCTTCACACAGACCTTACCCGGCCATATGCCATGTCTGCTTTCCAGCTACCACTGGCCCTAAACCGCTGCGCGCTTCGTCCGATGAACACTGCGTCCGACGCTTCCTCACGTCGCACTGGAGTATTGCATCTTTTCATTCCAGAGGCGTCCCGCGTCCGGCGTTTCATCGCGTCCGGCGCTTGGGTGCTGAGGGCTTTCAGTCAAGAAACTCCTCGCGTCCGGCGCTGGGAGTTAATTTTTTGCCTGATATAAATGCTGAAACGCACGCGAAGAACCCTAGTTCCTGATTTTATTTTTCTTTCGTCTGTCAGACTCGTTTCTTTTTTTTCCTCTCTTCTTTCTTTTCCCTTCCTTTTAATTATCTTGTACTTGGATTAACAATTGGGATTGCACGATTCCGGATTTTGGAAGACGAATTTGTCTATGAATGATTGTAAGTTTTCCTGATTTTGATTATGTCTATGTAATTGGGATTAGATTAATTTCTATCATGAGATGAATTATGAATTGTTGGGAAATATATGTTTGATCGTTCATATCTTGAATTGTGATTATTGGACCCATGATTTGTGATTTCTTCATCCGTATAAATTGTTTATTTTATGATCTTCATGCATGGTGTTCGAAAGAATAGTGTAGGTCTATTGTATGCTTATGTTTGATTATAAAAATATGCGAATGTATATTTATATTAAATATAAGTTTGACAATGAAAGTGATCGAGAGATTGGTTTGTTGTTGAATAAATGATATATGTGGTTAGGGTTTTGCTATCGTGTGCCTTGCAATAAAATATCCTTCGTAGTTGATGGTTGGTTGATTGAGATCCCTATCATTAAGTTCGAGTCTAACGCTGACGTAATCGAGAGGTTAGTTAGTGTCAACCGCTTGGTGAGAGGCGGGTGTTTTATGCATTGTGTACCGTCCTTGATTCATTAATAGCGAGGATAGATTCGAACCTTAGAACATCGTCTCCTATTCCGTGTATCTGTCAATTCCTATTGTTGTCCAAGTGCATCCGCTTTCTCTGCTTTATTTTATTTCCTGCTTTTGTCCTTTCCGTGACAGCCCCCCCTTTGTTAGGACGTTAGTTTTTCTTTTTTTCTTCTTTGTTTGACATAAAACCGTAGCCCTGTTAAGTCTTCCTCGAGAGATTCGACTTGGGTCGACCTTACCGTTCAATAAGGACCTCGTACTATTGCGAGCGACTGAAAAGAACAATTTGGTCGGAACAAATTTTGGTGCCGTTGCCGAGGAAGGCTTTAGGCTTTTGGTTTTGTGTTGTTTTGTTTTTCTGTTTCTTCCCCCGTGCTTCTTCTTTTATTTCTTTCTTTTTCTTTTCTTTGTTTCTATTTTCTCCAACCGCGCGTGTGATCTTGTTTTTGTAGTTGGTGTCATTACGTGGTTACCGCGATACGAATATGGTCGACGTGCCTGGAGGAGGAAAGCTCATCGATTGGGCAAATTCTTCATTTGAAGAAGGAGCCCAATTCGACTATTTTGAGGATACCCGTCGTCGTGAGCATCAAGCCTATGATCCCTACCGGGAGGCATCCTCGTAGTTCTTCATATAGTCGACCTTTTTTTCAACAACGATGATGAGCCGACATTGGAGGAGTCATTACAGCGCTCATTCAGCGTAGTCACCGGTGAAGCCGTCGGTGAAGCCTACATTGGAAAAGTCATTGCAGCGCTCATTCGGTGGTCGTCGGTGAAGCAGCTAATGAAGCCGACATTGGAGGAGTCATTGCAGGCGTTCATTCAAGCGAGTCCGTCGGTGAAGCCGACATTGGAAGACACATTGACGTCCTTCGTATGCACGACCAACAAAGGTTCGAGATTTTGGAATCACCTATCGAGCGTTTAGAGGCTCAAGTCAATCGGTTAGCCGGGATAGTGGAAGAATTGGTCCACAACCAAAGTGTGGAGGAGATGCCGAGACAATTGGAGCAAACTTCTTCTATCATAGTTTATGAAGATGATGAAGTTGAGGGGAGAATCGAGGAAGATGATGAAAGTGAAGAGTCGAGGTTTCATCAAACCGCGACTAGCCATGAACAACCTGATATCTTCCCGAACCAGTTAGAGGAGGAAGAGATGACATATGTTCAGGTAGCATCTATAATTTTTCAACATCTTAATTCTCCAAAGTATTGTGCTTTTGGAGTTGAAGTTATCTATTTTGCTTTGAAGAATAGGATGTTTGATTTGAACTTAATTAATTCGTTAATTGCTACCTTAACTGTCATTTGTTCTTACAATGTTACTACTGATGCCCTGGTTGAGATGGTATTCCTGCAGGTGAAGGACTATGGATAGTCCGTTTTTGATTGGTGGAGCTCGTGCCATTTAAACGGCGCCACGTGGGAGCAACCCACCAGTTTCTTGTTCTTGTTTTGTTCTTGTTTTCTTGGTTTTGCTTGTGTTTTGTTTTCGTCTTTGTTTTGGTTTCGTCAGGCGCAGTTTGGGTGTTTATCATTTTAAGTTCGGGACATTTTAATCTGTGTGGTACAGTGGATGCTCCAACTCTACAACAAGACACTGCTCATTATCGTGGAAGTATCATCCTCTATGGCCATTTTGTGTTATAATGTTTAGAGCACTGGGGACGATGCTCGAATTAAATGTGGGGATGATTACTCTGCTTTGTGTACGTATCTTATCTATTTGTATGCTTGATGATGTGCATCTGTGCTTATTTTGATTTCTTGGAATCAAGTATTGTATATGCAGTAAGTTAGATTTTATTTGTGCACCTAAGCTTTGTGGTATTGGTCAAACTGTTTTTAATTTCCGAAACTTCTGGTGGTATATGATTCGAGTGTAATGTGAATTGACGGGATTGTGATTGATAGAAAATGAATAGGGGAGAATTGATGTGATTTGTCCGACTAATGTTAGGGGTAGTTTTAACACTGAGGTTACATAAATACTTGTTTCATCTATTGATTATAAAAAAAAATGTGTGAAAAAGAGTAGAAAATGAGATTGTTGAAATGGAGGATGTGATTTTGTCCCTCTTTCTCGTAATTTGAGAAATGGACATGGGAAACCACGATAGGAAACTCGAGTTCATCGAGGGTTCACCTTTCGAACATTGTTCCAAAATCTGTTAAAACATTCTATGTGCTTAAAAAAAAAAAAAAGAGAAACTTGTTGCTAAAGGTGACCACATTAGTTAGTTCACCCCTAACGGAGAGTTGGGTCTGAGCAGAGGTTACCCTTTTATTTATTGGAAATCAATTGCCGTCTTAGAATTATTTCACATTATTTTTGAATACGTAAACACCAAGTGTGGGGGAAAAGCAATAAGGTTTGATTGATTAGACTAAGAGTAAAGCTGCATGAGTTATCTTTCCTATTCTTACTAGTATAGACTTTGCTTGAGGACAAGCAAATGGATAAGTGTGGGGGAGTTGTTTAGTATGAATTTGTGCTGATTTTTGGTATTGTTTTGTGTGTCATTTTCAGTGGTTTTTCCTATTTATGTTGTTGGTTTTATTAATATTTATCGAATTGGACTTATTTGGTTTGTTTCGATGTTTTGTAGAAAAACGGTATAAAATGGGATGAATTGAATCTGCCAAAGATCAAGTATAATGAAGAGCATCTCGACAGGAGTTCGTAGGCGAAAACCGTGCGCAAATCGGAGTTCAGACGGGAGAACGGGCCACGACGGTGACAAGTCGCGCCGCGCGCGTGGCTTGGCGGCCCGCTGCCGCGCGCGCGCATCGCCCGCCAGCGCCCCATCACCGTGCGCCACGAGCACGCTGGCGCCACAGCGTGCCCGCGCGCCCGCCCGCACCGCCCGCGCGCAGCGCGCCGCCCATCTTTCCTAGCGCCTCGTCTCAACCAGCCGGCGCTCACTTGGCGCAAGTTGGCAAATTGCCTCGTGCGTTGAGTGAGCGCTGCCACCCTTCGCGCCACGCCTGCCGCTGCACTCTCCGCGACGCAGACCCCAACCGCGCTGGCATTGTCCAGCCAGCGCCTACTTCCCAAAGCCCTCTCGCAAGACGCCGCCACCGCCAGCTTCCCGCAGACCTTGGTTTTCAGTCCGTGCTGCGCCTTACCCAAGGCGCTTGGTCATGCGTGTTTCCAGCCTCCCGGCCCCAAACCGCGCGCGCCGTCCGATGAACTCCTGCGTCGACGCTTCTCACGTCCGTCATCGAGTATTGCATCTTTTCATTCCAGACGCCCCGCGTCCGATGTTTCGTCGCGTCCGGCGCTTGCGCCGAGGGCTTTCGGTCGAAACTCATCGCGTCGCCCGAGTTAATTTTGCACGATATAAATGCTGAAACGCACGCAAAAAATCCTAGTTCCTGATTTTATTTTTCTTCGTCTGCATCGCTTTTTTTTTTCTCTCTTTCTTTTCCTTCCTTTTAATTATCTTGTACTTGGATTAACAATTTGGATTGCACGATTCGGATTTTGGAAGACAATTTGTCTATGAATGATTGTAAGTTTTCCGATTTTGATTATGTCTATGTAATTGGGATTAGATTAATTTCTATCATGAGATTAATTATGAATTGTTGGGAAATATATGTTTGATCGTTCTTATCTTGAATTGTGATTATTGGACCAATGATTAGCGATTTTTTCATCCGTATAAATTGTTTATTTTATGATCTTCATGCATGGTGTTCGAAAGAATAGTGTAGGTTGATTGTATGCTTATGGTTGATTATAAAGATATGCGAAAGCAGATTTATATTAAATATAAGTTTGATAATGAAAGTGATCGAGAGATTGGTTTGTTGTTGAATAAATGATATATGTGGTAAGGGTTTTGCTATCGTGTGCCTTGCAATTAAATATCCTTCGTAGTTGATGGTTGGTTGATTGAGAGATCCCCTATCATTAAGTTCGAGTCTAACGTTGACGTAATCGAGAGGTTAGTTAGTGTTGACCGTTTGGTGAGAGGCGTTGGTGTTTTATGCATTGTGTACCGGTCCTTGATTCATTAATAGCGAGGATAGATTCGAACCTTAGAACACCGTCTCCTATTCCGTGTATCTGTCAATTCCTATTGTTTTCCAAGTGCATCCGCTTTCCCTGCTTTATTTTATTTCCTGCTTTCGTCCTTTCCGTGACAGCCCCCCATTTGTTAGGATGTTAGTTTTTCTTTTCTGCTTCTGTGTTTGACATAAAACCGTAGCCCTGTTAAGTCTTCCTCGAGAGATTCGACTTGGGTCGACCTTACCGTTCTATAAGGACCTCATACTATTGCGAGTGACTGAAAAGAACAATTTGGTCGGAACAACAATCCCTTTCGACGGAGAGACTTTAAGAAACACTTTATCTCCATTTTCAAATTGTAACGCAGATCTACGCATATCAGCGTAAGATTTCTGCCTATCTTGAGCTTCTTTTATTCTTTGCCTAATTTGCCTGACGATTTCAATCATCTCGTTCACTGCTTCTGGCCCTATGGTTTTCCTTTCACCCACTTCATCCCAATAAAGCGATGATCTACATTTCTTGCCATACAAGGCTTCGTACGGGGCCATACTAATCGTCGCTCGATAGCTATTGTTGTAGGCAAACTCAATAAGGGATAAAACGTCTTCCCACTTTGCACCTCGATCCAACACTACTGTCCTCAACATATCTTCTAGCGTCTGGATTGTTCTTTCCGACTGTCCATCAGTCTGTGGGTGGAATGTCGTGCCGAAGTTTAATTTCGTGCCCAATTCTTTTTGTAAGCTAACCTTAACTGGATGTGAACTTGAGTCTCTATCGAGGTAATAGATTTTGGCACTCCATGTAGTCGTATAATTTCCTTTACGTACAACTGGGCTAACTTGTCAGATCCATAAGTACTCTGAATTAGTAGAAACTGAGCACTCTTTGTGAGTCTATCAACAATTACCCATATAGCGGTGTTCCCTCTTTTTGATTTGGGCAAGTTCAGAACGAAGTCCATCGTTATCTCATCCCATTTCTACTCGGTATTTCTAACGGTTGTAACTTTCCGTAGGGATGTTGATGTAATGCTTTCACTGTCGGGCAAACAAGACAAATGTTTCTCTGAAAGAAGCTATGTCTCGTTTCATGCCTTCCCACCAGAACTTTTCTTTTAGGTCTTGGTACATCTTAGTACTACCTGGGTGGGCGGTGTAGGGTGTATCATGAGCCTCACTCATTATATCTTTTTGAAGTTCTGCGTTGTCTGGAACGCATATCCTCCCTTCAAATAATAATGCGTTGTCTGATGCTTCCTGGAAGTTCTTAAATCCTTCAGACCATACCCTTTCTCTGATCTTTTCTAACTTTTCCTCCATCCTTTGTCTCTCGACGATCCTTTTTCTTAAGTCAGATGTCAGTGTGAGTGTAGCGATACAACTCGTGATCGTCTCTGGTTGTTCAACCAATTCAATCCTCATTCTTTTAAACTCCTCAACGAGTTTCTCTTCTTGTGTAAAGAGACATCCTAGCTTGGTTTGATTCTTACGACTTAAGGCGTCAGCTACTACATTCGCTTTACCCGGGTGATAGTTAATACCACAGTCGTAATCCTTCACTAGTTCGAGCCATCTTCTTTGCCTCATATTCAAATCTCTTTGCTCGAAGAAGTACTTCAAACTCTTATGATCTGAGAAGATCTCACATCTCACCCATAGAGATGGTGTCTCCAGATTTTCGGTCGTGAACTCTGCGCTAATTCCAAGTCGTGAGTTGGGTAGTTCGATTCATGTGGTCCGAGTTGTCGGGATGCATATGCTATCACCTTCCTTCTTGCATCAAAACACAACCCGGTCCGGTCTTAGAAGCATCTGATAAACTACATACTCCTTGTCCGCTTCTAGAACTGCTAGCACTGGTGCACTTGTCAACTTTTCCTTGAGTTTTTGAAAACTTGCCTCACATTCTTCAGTCCAGTTGAACTTGATTCCTTTTCGGAGTAGCTGAGTTATTGGTCTTGCGATTTTGGAGAATCCCTCGATGAATCTCCGGTAATAACCAGCTAGTCCTAGGAAACTTCGGATTTCGTTCTGAGTTCTTGGCGATTTCCAGCTTTGTACTGCTTCTACCTTGGTTAGATCCCCTTTAATGCCTTTTGCCGACACGATGTATCCAAGGAACATTACTTCCTTCAGCCAAAATTCGCACTTGCTAAACATAGCAAAAAGCCTTTCAACTCTCAAGGTTTCCAATACCGTTCTTAGATGTTCCTTATGGTCTTCTTCATTCTTCGAATAGACAAGGATATCATCTATGAAGACCAAAACGAATTTATCCAAGTTTGGATGAAACACTCTATTCATGAGGTCCATAAACACAGCTGGTGCATTGGTTAATCCGAACGACATACCTATGAACTCATAGTGGCCATATCTGGTTCGGAATGCAGTCTTAGGTACATCTTCAGGCCGTATTTTGAGTTGGTGATAACCTGACTTGAGATCAATTTTCGAGAATACACATGCTCCTCGTAATTGATCAAACAGGTCGTCAATCCTTGGCAAAGGATATTTGTTCTTGAGCGTCGTCTTGTTCAACTCTCGATAATCTATGCACATTCCCAAAGAACCATCCTTTTTCTGGACGAACAAAACAGGCACTCCCCAAGGCGAAACACTAGGTCTAATGAAGCCTAGGTCCAACAATTCTTTGATTTGGATCTTCAGTTCCTCCAATTCCTTTGGGGCCATCCTATAGGGCGCCTTCGACACTAGAGCCGATCCTGGTTCCAAGTCGATGGTGAATTCCAACTGTCTATCAGGAGGTAATCCTGGTAGATCTTCGGGAAATACGTCCGAAAATTCTCGAACAACCTCTATGTCCTCAATCCTCGTTTCTGGTTTTTCCTCTCCGTTCAGGTATACGAGAAATGCGTGGCATCCTTTTTGGGTTATCATTCTCCTCGCCTTCAATGCCGATACAATCGGGATTCTCCTGCCCATGCTGATTCCATGAAAATGCGTAGCTTCTTGTCCAGGAAAGTGAAATGAAATTTTCCTTTCCTTGCAAAGAATCGTGGAATGATTCTTAGCTAACCAGTCCATTCCTAGGATTATGTCTACGTCACCCATGGGTATTATGTTCAGATTGTTCGCCATAACCTTAAGTGATCCTAGTGTCAACTCTAGGTTCGAGCATATGTGTGTAACAGTCATAATCCCTCCTATAGGTGAAGAGATTCTAATATCCTGATTTACCTTTTCAGACCTAAGTTCCAACATTTCTACGCATGATTTGGCTATAAAGGAATGCGAAGCACCTGTATCGAACAATATTATAACAGGTACGTTGAGAAGAACTCCCATACCTGCCAGGTTTCCCTGATTCTGTTCGTTCTGCCTCCGGTGCAAGGCATACGCTCTAGCCTGGGCCGGCTGAGGCTGACGGGGTGCTTGCCCTTGCTGGTTCTGTGGCTGCTGCCTGGGCTGTGGCTGCTGGCGTTGTCGCGGTGGTGGCCGCCTTGGTTGTTGAGGTTGCTGCCACTGCTGCTGATTTAGTTGCTGTTGGGGTTGGGGCTGGAATTGTTGCGGAGGTTGGGGCTGGAATTGTATAGCCCTGAGCGGCTGGGCATTGCCGGGGTGATTTTCCCTTACAATCGTGTCCGGGCGTATCCCTGGACAGTTGTTGGCATAGTGCCCTCTCATTCCGCACCTGAAGCAATTCACACTGCCTGCCATGCACATTCCTTTGTGCATTCTCTGGAATTTAGGGCATGGAAAAGCCCTCACCTGCTCTTGTGGGCCTCTTACCGGAGGAGCAAAAGCTGCCCTCTTCCAACCCTGCCCTGGCTGTACCATGTTTCCTTGCCAGGGTCGCTTGTGACTTGCATTCTCAAAGTTCCCCTTGTTGCTATTTCCTTGGTTTCCTTCCCACTTCCTTTTACCTTTATCCATTGTGTTTTGCGTCTGGGTTGACACCGATTTGTCTTCAGGCATTGCTGCCTCAATATCCAAAGCCCGTGCAAGAGCCTCGGTGTAGGTCAGGTCTCCATGGCTGGCGAGAGACATCCGTATCTCTGGCCTTAGACCCGACCTGAATTTCTCCAACATCTTCAAGTCGGTGTCTACTTGATCCGGTGCGTATCTTGACATGTCGCAAAAAGTGCGATCATAGTTGGTTACGGACATCTTCTCTTGCTTTAACACGAAGAATTCGTGTTCCTTCTTTTTCCTATAACTCTTGGGTATGTACTTATCATACACCTCTTTCTTAAAGTCCTCCCACGTAAACTCTTCCAGTTGTTTCGCTGTGAAAGTCTTCTTTCTGGCCTCCCACCAGAAGTCAGCGGGTCCACTCAGCTGAAAAATTATACACGACAAACGCTCTTGCGTTGTACATCTCAGACAGTTAAAGATCCGTTCCATGGTTCTCATCCATTGCTCTGCCTCCTCGGGGTTTCCCTTCCCATTGAAGGCAGAGGTTCTGTAAAGAAGTTCCTCCATCCTGTGCTCAGGTGGAGGTGGAGGTGGTTGGGGTATATCCTCGGCTTCTTGTTCTGGGATCCTACCTCGTCCCCTAGGTCTTCCTCGTCCTCTGCCTCTAGTTCCTTGTTCCGGATCTCTTCTAGGAGGCATTCTGCTATTTAAACATATAATCATCAATCACTCATTACTTTCATATAAGATATCATCATAGCCTCATCGTAAAACGACTTTAACAAAACATTTCGTCCTTAACATAAACAATTTTGCCTCAAAAGCCTGCTCGTCATCATATATATATATATATATATATATATATATATATATATATATATATATATATATTTGAAAACATTGCCGTGGCGGGATGTTTAAAACCAACAATCATTTAAAACAAAACATACATCCCTACTCACATGGCCTTTCAAAACATCAAGTTTTCTTTTCATCGCTTCCATACACATCAAAAGAAAACAAGCATACTTGTTAATCATATCAAAAATCTACTTAAGCCTTCATCTAATGCCTTCATCAGGCATCTTCCTCCTCTTCATCCTCCTCAGGGTCCTCTTCCTCTTCAGGATCCTCTTCAGGATCTTCCTCCTCCTCAGAATCATCCTCGCAAGCACGTACCCTAGATGGTCCCGCTCCGTCATCTCCTACCATCGGTATGTCGCGCATTGGGCTGAAGTCGTCACCAAACAGGTGGTAGTCATTGCGAATCGGACTATAGCCCTCAAAAGCATCCGTCACTCTCATCCGCGCTGTCTGGCGGAATGGTTCTACTGGAGGTCGTGGAGCTGTCATAGGTGGTAGAGGTGGTAGTGGCGGACGTACGGGATGTCCAAAAGCCAATGGAGGAAAAACAGGCTCTCTTAATGCTCTCGGTCGCGCTGCTCTATCCAAATGAGCAGGTCTGCCCTCGTCAAATAGATATGGGGGCACTACCGGGTCAATCTTTCTTGGGACCTCGGTATACAGCCACTCCGGCGATTCATCCCGCCAGGTATACTCTCGTGGAGGGAGATAAGGTCCCCTCAGTGCGGCTCCGTAGATGTTGTATACGTAAGTCAGATGACTCACGAACCTGGGTAGATCTCCAACCAGATCATAACTGCTGTCATGCCCCAATTCCCGAGGGAAGGCACGGATGCCGGGGTGTGATTAGGGGTGGGGGTTAAGAAGCGGGGAAGAAGGGGGAATACATATAACATACATGATAAGAAGATGTGACCATGAAATCGGGCAGCATCTCCTCTATAACTAGGACATATCCTGAAGGGGAGGGGTGCACAAACAATCCACCAACAGAATAATATCGATACCATAACTTCATGTAATATTCCAAAGAAATGAACGTATGATTACGGTAATTTAAACCCGTGAATTAGGATTTTACCGTATATTATTTTTATGACATCGAATATTGTGATTTCGAATCGAGATTATCATAACGAATTCCTTTTATATTCACCGAGGATTGTGAATTAAGGATTGAAATATTATGAGATGGTTCGTCAATATATTTTAACGCCGATCGCGATCGAACGTCGATTTTATGGAATTCTCGAGCGGTAAAGCTTGGAATTAATTTCCATCTTAATTCCTATATTAAATGGAATATATTCATAGAGTAAGCACGAGCCATCGCGACCATTTTGAGATGAGTCGATTTTGAACGCTTTGAGACGTTTGAACGCCAACGCCTGAGAGCGTTTTGAAAAATGAGTTTAATGCTCAGGAAATTATAATAATTAATTTCCTATTATTATTTTATATAATTACAGTATTATTAATTATTAAAATCGAATTTTTAACTATTAAAATTCGATACTTTGGAAATGGGTTTTTGAAAACCATAATTGCTTAAACTATGGTTTTTCACATGAAATGATACCATTAAATTATCCTATGGTTTCTAAATTATATGTTATGATATATATGAATATTATTAAGCTTTAAAATCAATTTTTGAGCATTAAAACTCGGTATTATATATTTGTAATTTTCGAAACCCTAATTTCAAAATTTAGGGTTTTGTTACATGAATTGATGCAATAATTTTATCCTATGCTATTATTTATTATCTAAATCATATATTATAATATATATGAGTATATTTAGATCGAAAATTACATGAGTATCAATAAGAGGTGTGATTTATAATTTTTATTCCTAATTTCTCTATTTTACTCGATATTTCGAATTAATGCATATATAATGTTTTAATTATTTTTAATGGCTTGTATTATATATCTATGATCATGTATGATATATATAATGTATTAAGGAGTGAAATAAATTAAATCCCACCCCTTTGGACCTTAATAACCGTCGACCAACACACCCCCATACACAATGATTTCTACTTTTTCTCTTGCCCAATGCATGGCAAGGCTTTCCACTCTAGCTCATGATCACCTAGCCCACTCACAAGAAAAATGCTGCCACTTGTGAGCTATCCATGTGTGTGTGCCGTGTAAAATAGGAGGAGAGGCTATAGGAGGGACTCTTCACTTCCTTCCCTCATTATACACTCTCACACATATCAAACACTCTTCCATCCTCTCCCTCACATTTTCTCACTCTCTCCCTCTCCATTTTGCTGCTGAAAACCGAGAGCCCCTCCCTCATTTTCGAAAGCTTTGCTTCTTCTTCTTTTCTCATTTCTTCTCAATCAAGTTGATACCTACCCCATAGCTTCGATTTTATCATCCTTTGTTCAAGCAAAAATCGTGATATATATATATATATATGTGTATAGGTATTTCGAATGCTATATATATATTTGTGTATGTTTTAAATGTTCTATGAATGAACTATGGATGAATGTTGTTCTTGATGATTTTATTTCGAAAATATATGTGAGTATATGTTAGATGAGCATAGATGTTTATATATTAAATTGTTGAAATGGATCTAGCATGTTTACATCATTTTCGAACCATCGGATATGTTTAATAAAATTTTCAAAACTTTATAAAATGATATGATAATGACCGATTATTGCTTATGTATTTTAGTACTGGATTATTGATCTATAATATGTTTTAAACCTATGGTATGTTAATTAAAATTTTTGGAAAACCCTAGCTATATTTATTAAAAATACCGTGAGCTTGTGACTTGATACCTTGGTGTATAATTTTTATTTCAAGCATACAATGTCATATTAATGCTTTAGAACCTTGTTTATATGTTCTATGATTTATTTAGAATTTTTGAGAACCATATGCTTGATGTTCGATTATTACCGTGAACTTAAGAATGTATATGATGGTGTATGATTTTATTGGAATTTTTGGAGATCAAAGGCTATATTAAATCAAACAAACCGCGAGCTTCAAGCTCTTGAAGGTGATGATTTAATTAGTTTTGATAAATATTATGATGTTATATTAGTATACTATAGTGTATAAACATAGTGTATAATTGTTAGAATTTTTGGAAATCAAATACCTATTTAAATCAAAAAAACCGAGAGCACCTATGTGCATAAGGTGATGATTTAATTGGTTTTTGATGATGGAATGATGTTATATTATTGTACTATAGTATATAATCATAGTATATAATTGTTGGAATTTTTGAAAACCAATTACTACATTTAATCAAAAAAAGCCGAGAGCTATTAAGCTCCATATGGTGATGATTCAAATGTTTTTGGTTGATGTTGTGATGTTAAAATGTTATAATATAATGTTTAATCATGTCCCTAAATTATTTGGAATTTTTAGAAATTGTTTGATAATTATTTGGTAATTAACTTATAATTACCGATTGCATTGAGAATTATATTGGTGAATGAATGGTTATAATGGACTATAGGTTATAATTGTGACATATATTGATGTTGGGACATTATACTACTTATATATATATTTTGGGAATTTTTGGACAATTATTCCTAATTTTCGAAAATACCGTAGCATATATATATATATATATATATGTTATTAAATGACAAACAATATCATATGGATGTTACTAATTCATATTCTGGACCATAGTGTATAATAATACACTATATTAATTTAGAAAAAATTTCGAAAGTCATTTGGTAATTTTACACTAATTACCGAGAATTTTTCGATTATTAATAAGGATTTTAAATCCTTTTTAATTCAGTTTATTAATAAAATATATGTCTAATAATTATTTTAGACATATTTGAATTTTATAAAATTTTATAAACATGGATTACTATGTTTGAAACAAACGTTTAGTTAATAACGTTTTTAAATCAAAAATATACGTTTTATTATTAAAAGGATTAATAAATGCGAAAATTATTTATAAGTCCTTTGATTTACGTGATAAATCGAGAAATAAGACTTTACGATTTTTAATCGATCGAAATTCGATTTATAAAATAAAATGGTAAGAAATTACTATTTGAAAGTCAAAATTGTTGACTTTGTCGACGGTTGACTTTGTTGACTTTTAAAGTCAAACGCATTTAACATATCGCTCGATAAATACGCCAATACGCGTAAGATGTACTAATTGAGTATAAAACCTCATTAGTAAGAAAAGATTTCACAAATGAAATCCTTATATCGAGAAACGTGCTTATACGTTGAACGTTAAACCGGAAAGGTTAAACCGAAATAGTTGAACGATCTCGGCGAATCGAGAACAATTCAATCAATAACGATTTGAAAGCGTATTGAATTCATCGAGGAATTCAAATTTATATCGATATAGAATATCGAATTTATCTTAGACTTTACGAGTCTCGATAAGCGTGACGACGTACTAAAATATCACTTTTGCGTAAAGGTGTGGACGCGAACGAGACGATTGGGCATTGACAAAGCAAACAAACCTAGGACTCAGTTTACGACGAGTTATAGTCCAGTGGGCTCCTTTTTCTTACCTCACTAAAAGTGGGCTTTCTTTTCAAACAACAGTGACTATGCTACTCTTTACAATGACTTCATTTACAGCACTACTCTAACTTGTTTATCAACTGTTTACAATATTACCTGCCAAAAATATTCTGTTTTGTGTGAATCCTATCTGGCGTGAAGGTTGGAACTATATGTTATGAATTTTGTTGGGTCGCGCCCAACCTTCTATTAATATCGGGTCCTGAGCCGGAGGTTAATGCCTGGCTAGGATTGGCGTGAAGGTTGGAACAATATGATTGTTAACGTGTACACTTAAATGGGACTGTGTGCTGTGTGGGCCACAATCGGTTCCGGCGTCGATGAGGGAGGCCTCCTTCACGACGTTTGAACATTTGATCTTTGACATTATGATGAATTATGATATCGGGATATGGATCACACACACCAAGAAAATGCTCGGTCGAGCGATGTTTACGAACTGAAAATGTTTTAGTAAGCACAAGGCATTTCATCTAAAACCCTTGTGACTTACCTTGATAATGGCAGCGTAATTCAAATATTATCAAATGTTTTTGCATGAGTCCACTGAGTGCAATTTCTTGTACTTAGCCCTGCATGTTTGTTTTTAAATGTGCAGGTTGAGCTCTGATGGTGATGATGGAGGATGTGTTGAGGAGTCCAGTGTCCTTGACTGTTTATTTAGAATTTGGTTTTCACCTTGAATACATATCATCACATATGTATTCACACACTTTCCGCTGCTAAACTCTGAACTCTGTTACATTATGTTACTATTTTGAACTATTGAGGTCCATCAGACCATGGTAAGTCTTTGGGTCTGATGGCCTAAACCTTTTGAATTATTGGGATATCTCCTTATGTTATGTCAAGCATGCTAATTTATAATCGATATGTACCTCTATCTTAGTCTGTTTGTCCTAAAATACTATTCCTAGTATTAGTCACCCTCCAACCGGCTCTCGGGTGGGGGCGTGATGAGTGGTATCAGAGCACTGTTGCTCTTTGAAAACCCAAATCCTTTTAAATTCTAAGTCTAGATCGAGTCACTGGACTTCTAGTAACCTACTGACTCCCCTCAACACTCCATCACATCGAGCTCAACCGGGAAAAATGTAACTGATTTCTTTCTCAAACTCATGAAGTGAAAAAGTTTTGAGCAAGTTAGAAGAACTTTTGAAAGAAATTAAAAGGGTTATCCATGGAGGAAAGGATATGATATTATGAGGTTGATAATGAAATGAAAGTTGAGCAAGAATTTTTTTTTTCCAAAAACCTTGAGTTGAACTGATGCAAGTACTTAAGTATTGAGATGAAAGTACATGGTGGTACTAGTTGAATGATCAACATGGAATGAATGAATTCATTTTTGATATGTATATGAGTTTACTATGATTGTCATTTTGAAACCGTATTTCCAAATTCTCAAATGAGACCTTATTTCCAATCTTCAAAATTTTGTTTATGATGAATGATATGTTATCACGAGACGAACCTAGACTCTAAGGAGCATGCTCACGTATCGTGAAAGAACATAGAAGTATGAACTTCTTTTGCCTTACGAGAACAAAAGAACGATAGGAATAATGAAAGTGATGATAGCCTCGAGCTCGAACGGCGAAAGACGAGCGAGAAGGAGGAACGAGGACGATCTCAACCTTGAAGATGAACGACGTCGACATTTCATCACCGCTACGACATGAGTGACCGTCGACATAGGTTATGATGTGGACATCAATTACGACTTCAGAATGTTCAGCCTCAATATAAGGATGTGGATTTGGTAGACGTATTACATCGACATACGCCTCGAATTTTATTTTTGGCACGATCGCGCAAATTTCCTACACTGCGCAGTAAATTTGTTTTAGCTGGATCTCTTTCGTTAGGACTCCGATTTATACATGGTTTTCACCTGCGTACTCCTAACGCACTGTTCTTCATTTGTTATGAAGAAAAGAATCCCTAATTCTGTCTTCAGAATATGATAGAGTCCGTTGAACTTTAGTGCAAGTGTTTGGTATAAGACAAGGGTCTCATAGCATAGCTTATATATTAAGATGTTATTGGTCTATATGTATACGTTTGGGTAAGACTAAGAAGGTAAGTTGTGATATGTATTGTACCTTATGATGTTGCCTACCTTATAGATTGCTTAGTTCTAACCTAGTTGCTTCTCGTTATGCTTAAGTTATCCTTGTCTGCTTTTGAGATGACGATAGTTGACTTATGTTAGTTTTGATCGTGACAGATGGAGGGGATGAGATATATCGCCCGGAGGAGGATTGGACCACACCCGACCCCCGAGGAAGTGATGAGTATCTATCGCTCCAGCTAGATGTGCGCCGGAGAGGATTTGGGCGAGTTCCTGGCGTATTACCTCCGCCTTTGGAGAGACGCCCGAGCCCACGGTGCTACTGACTATGATGGCATCAGACGTCTCCTAGTCATACTCCCTTGTGATTGGGAGGACTATGCCCGGGAAGTATCAGGGGATTATATCTACCGAGCGATGGGCAGCTATGACTTGGTGGGGGATTTGCCCAGATTCGTATGTCACCTGACTTACGTGTACAGCATTTACGGGGCAGCACCGAGAGGACCCTACCTCCCTCCCCGAGAGTACACCTGGCGGGATGAGTCGCCAGAGTGGCTATTCACGGAGGTTCCGAGGCAGATCGACCCAGTCGTGCCTCCATTCCTTTTTGACGAGGGCAAGGCCGCCCGCTTGGAGAGGCGGCAAGACGCCTAGAGCCTGGGAGAGCTGTGTTCCTCCTCTACCTCTGGACACCCGTCGTCCACCGATACCACCTCCACCGCCTATGGTCGCACCCGACCGCCACGAGCATTTCCGCGGGCAGTGCGGATGAGAGAGACAGACGATCGGATGGTTATAGCCCGATCCGCTATACCTACAGCCCGATCCGCCATGACTATGAGCTATATGGTGACGATGACTTCAACCCCATGCGCGACATACCGATGTACGAAGACGATGGAGCGGGACCATCCAGGGTACGACCCCGCATGGACATTTCTGACAGCGAGGACGACTCCGAGGAAGAGGAAGATCCCGAGGAGGACGAGCAGTGGGAGGATGCATGATGCAGGCACCGGATAAAGCTTAAATAGATTTTTGTTATGTTTAAGCTTCCGTTGTTTTCCTTTTTCTATGTTTGGATAAGATGGTACTAGAACCCCGAAACTTTTGGAAGGCCGTGTGGGCTGGGATTTATGTTTTTCCTTATAATTTTTGGTGTTGAACATCCTGCCTATGGCAGAAAATTTTGGATATATATACATGACCCTGATAGGGCTTTTGCGGCAAATTATGTTTGTTAAGGGTGAATTGTTTTGTTTAGAGGTCGTTTTGCAATAAGGCCATGATAGTATTGTGTATGTTGAGTTATGGAAAGAATACGCGTCTGATAATTACCTGTTTTCTATAGCAGCATGCCTCCGAGGAGAAATCCAGAGCAAGAACCTAGAGGAAGGGGTAGAATTCCTGAACAAGAAGCAGAGGACATTCCCCAACCACCACCTCCACCTCAACCCCATCGCAGGATCGAAGAGTTGTTTCTAAGACAGAACCCACCTACTTTTAACGGGAAGGGTAACCCAGAGGAAGAAGAACAATGGGTCTGAACCATTGAACGGATCTTCAATTTTCTACGATGCACGACCCAGGAGCGATTGTCCTGTGTAGCTTTCCAATTAAATGGACCCGCAGATTTCTGGTGGGAGGCCAGGAAAAAGACTGTCACGACCCGACTATTTAATTACTTATTTAACTAAATATTCAAACCGTGACTGGTTTAATTAACGATAATCTTTCCAAAAATGAGTGACTAAGAGAATTAGTTTTGGAAACAAACGGACAGTATAACGTTTGAAAATGGAATAAGCCAACCTGGACTCAGAAAATATCCAACAACAATATAATCACAAATGAGGCACAGCCTCAAATTATATACATCAAAGTTTCAAAATATTTACAGGATTTATCAAAAGTACGGTTTAAAAGTTTCAAGGTTCCAGCAGCGGAAGATCAATGAATATCATGTATGAAGACATGATATTCAGACATAACCAAACAAAGTGTAAAGATCAAAACGATATTTCAGCTCAGTTTCCCTGCCACATCTTCTTCATACTCAACCTGCATAATAAAAACATTTGGAGGGCATGAGTACCAGAAAGTACTCAGTGGATAATGCCGATATAATAATATTTAAAGTTTAAATATTTTATTCAAGAAAACCTTTCTTTCAAATAGCAGTTCATAAGACAATTTAATCAGTGATTCATAAGAAAAACTTTCACATAATAACATATCACCACACTTTATTTTGAAACATACCGGCATAACATACCCGAGTTGGTCTCGAAGGATAACAACTACGGTCATACCCTATCTACGTTATACGGTGAGGGAAGTAGGCCTCCTCCCAATACCATGGCGGCCTACATTTGCAAGCTCACGACCATCTACCCGCCGATAATTAACATCTTCCTACCGCAGATAGGTAATTGCCGTCATACCCACAATGTGGTAAAACATTTAGCATAATTATCATGTGGTGATCAAATGCTTTAACAAGAATTCAAGCTCATAACATATCATGGTTTTACTTCAAAATAAAGTTCAGTAATTCATTACCCACCTCGTGGCGTTTAATCCAACCTGTTCGATTCTTCGCCTTTTACTTCTCTGGTCCCTTGCTTGATCCTTAAACATAGAATTATGATAAATCTTAGAAATATTTCTTACCAACTTAACTATATATTGATAACTATCAATTAACATCTAATATATCTTATTAATGTCTAATTTTACCGAAATTTCGGCAGAGTAACGTCTAGAATGTGTACGGCCCAAATACACCAAACCACTCCAGTTTCATCCCAAACTCCTCAATATCATCATTATAAGATCAAACATACATTCAAGACTCTAACAATAAGATTAATACTATCAATTCCAACATTAATCGCCTAAGGCGATTAACTAGTTATATATATATTTCGACATTTTGAACATCTACAACCCATTAATAATCCAATATCACATAATTATGCTATATTAACATCATTGATCATTAATTCATGATCCATTCAATTATAGATCAATTATCTCACATATGAACATAACTTTCAACCTAAACTTTAATTTTTGTAACTTTTGATATCTATGTCCAAAAATTCCCATAAATTCTACTTAAACCTTATTTTTATTATAGATCTCAAATATCAACTCAAATACATCAAATAAAATCAAGAAATCAAAGTTCAAGAACACCCCTTCATTTTCGAAATTTAGGGCTATTAGTATATGATTGAATTAAATTCCTATAAATTCATTTTATACATTATTCATGTCCCTAAGTATGAATATCATGTCAAATTCATCAATAAAAATCAAAACCATTAAGTTCCTACTAATCCTTATTTTTGAAATTTTTAGGAAATTGAACAAACTTAATTTAATTTTTGATTTCTTTATTCATATGATGTTTATATTCATTTCTAAAAGTATATTTAAACTCAATTCAACCAAATCATATCATATCATTCATGTATAAAAATTAGGGTTTCATGATCAATACTTTAATTTTCCAATTTTAGCAAATGAATGGATTAAATCCATAAATCATGATATTTGTACACAATAAACATAATTAATCAATAAATATAACAAAATGGAAACAATTCAACCCTAGAATTAATCATCAAATTTTTGAAAATTCCAAACATATAAAACATCATATTTATCAATTTAATTCATAAAAACTTTGCTTAAATAAAGGAATTACCTTGTTTGGGGTAATATTCCACTAATTTCCCCCTTAAATATGGATTTAAAAGTGAAAATTAAAATTTGTGTGTGTGTGCCGAAAATGACGGAGTTTTGGGGAGGTTGAAGATGATTTATTTCATGTATAAAATTTCTAGAAGCTTAATTTAAATTTAATGTACATGTATTTAAAATTTCAAGATCATTATTCACTAATTTCAAAAAATATTATAAATACACTCCTAATTCTTCTAATTCCAAACTTTAGTATAATTTAATTAATAGGATTATACCTCAATTAAATTATAAAATCTAATGCAACTTATATTCATAATTTAATTTAGATTCATATAGCATAATTTAAATCACTTTATTTAATAAAATTTATTTCATTACTATAATACTTCTTAAATTTTCGAAAATTATATAAATAAATTCTTTAATCATTAGTTATTGCTAAAATAAATTTATTCACATAAATTAATAACTTGAATAATGATTCATTTCATTTTATAAGAAAATATCCATATAAAAATGATTAAGGCATTTCATAGCTAAATTTCTATTTTATAACATTTTCCATTCATACATATCATAAAAATTCATTTATTTCACATAATTCACTTTTTATCACAAGTAAACTCATTTTTAATAAATCTCTACATTTTCCAATTTCATATGTCCAAATCTTAAATTAATTGGATTCATGCCGATTAATATTTCATTATATCGGATTTTACAAATTCTTAGGGCTTAAATTGCTTCTAAGCCCTTAATTATACATAATTAAGCTTTAATAAGTACTATAAAATTTTCGAGCTACTACATTCCTTCCCCCATAAAGAAATTTCGTCCCGAAATTTTCGTACTGTCACAAACCGCCTAATCCAAAGGATGATTAGAGAGAATCGGAGCTTGGAACAATGAATGCAAAACAATTGATAAAAATAATCAAAAGATTTACGAATAACATTTATCGAACTTGATAATCAAACCTTATTTACAAGGCAAAAGCAATTCAACCCTTATTCACAAGGCAAAAGTCATATACAAATGTAAAGGCTACGAGTTCCTTTAACAAGAGGGTTCGATAATTCGATGTATATAATCTGTCACAATAACATACAAAATATTCAGAATATGCAGCGGAAAGCATGTGAATGCATATATGACGATATGCACCCAAAGGTTCTTTCTTTCAAACATAATAAATACCAAAAGACCCCTGACTACTCAACATTTCCGCTCCATCACCATCACCAGCTCAATCTGCACATTTAAAAACAAATATGCAGGGCTGAGTACAAATAATGCACTCAGTGGCTCATGCCAAAATAATTTATCAAGTTTGAATTACTCTGCCCCATCACAGTAACACACGAGGTTTTAATTTGAAATACTCGTGCTTACTAAATATTTTCTATCATTTTCAATAAATATCGCTTGGCCAAGCATTTTCCACGTATGTATGATCCACATCCACCACAACAATCATTCACAACAATTCCCTGCGCTGGAGATGAGGCCTCCTCTCACAGACGCCGTGACCGGCCGAGCACCCTTTCAGCACACAGTCACAAATAATCAGTGCACAAAATCCAGGCCATCTTAGCACAGGATACGAATTCTCCATCATTCTTGGGGGTACTTCCAAGAATACGAATTCAAGCATGTCATAAAGTGGGGGCTACCCAATATTATGCATCAACAATCATGGATTGGATACATACATAAAACATAAACATTTTGGGCAGGTAATTAAATAAATCAGTTCATAATTATTTGCTTGCAATAAAGCATCATAAATAAATTATTTGGTAAAATTCTACCAGTTTGAGTATAGTAAAGCCCACCTTTACTTTTGAACGTCGATTCTCGATACGCGTGTTCTTTTCTTGTTGCTTGTGAGCTTTCACGTCCCACCTTTACGCAAAATTTACATTTAGTACGTTGGCACGCTTTTCGAGAAGTTCAAGTTTATTCAACTTTGATAAATAAATTAATAATTCGAAGTTTCGATGATTCTTTATACGTCTTAATACATTAAAACGACGCGTATATCAATAAAAAAATAATTCTCGTATATCGAGAGAGACGTAATATGATCTACAGTCTCATTTTAACCTTTTAGGTTAAATAATTAACGTATAATAACGTTATTTAATAAAATGATTTCAATTATGAAATCTTTTCTCACAATTGAGATATTCAGATAAAAGTAATACGTTTTTCACGTATTAGCGTATTTAACGAACGTATTTCGTACGTTAATTTCGAAAGTCAACCATTTTGACTTTTCTTAATAAATTTTCAATAACTCATATTTTAATGAATAAAAATCAATATAAATCGATTTTCAATCGATTTATTTTAATAAAACTTTAATCCTCGATTTTTCACGTAAATCGATAAACTTAATTAATATTTTCTTTCAATATTAATGTTTTAATACTTCAAGCATTATTTATGCTTTTAACGTTATTTAATATAACGTTTCTTCGTAAACATAATATTCTATGTTTAATAATTCTCTAAAATTCTTAATATGTCTAAGTTAATTTCTAGACATATAATTTATTATTTTTCTTGATATTAAGGATTTAAAATCCTTAATATATATATATATAAGCTTTCGGTTTTAAGTTTATAAATTCATTCCTTTTCCAAAAATTCTTATAAATTCATATAGTGTACTATTTTATCATAGTATCACTAATATGAATTAATATTAACTATAGAAAAATTTTGCATCATCTTTTATTAGGTCCAAAAGTTACGGTTCTTGGGTAATAATTGTCCAAATAATTTTCTAAAATTCTAGTTAATTTATACAAGGTCCCAACATTACTTTATAACCTATTTATAACCTATAGTCCAACATATTTCATTTCTACATTAAAGGTATAATGTTCATGGTTTCGGTTTTCATCAAACTATATACTAAACATTTTTATAAATTCTAATTAAATTACACTATGTTTAAAATACTATAGTGTAACACTATATCATCATAACATAACTAAAAACAACTAAATCAAGCCTAACCCATACTATGAAGCTCACGGCCATTTGGAAAAAAATTGAGCATAAATTCTTCAAAAATTTTAGTAAATTCATGGAATACATAATCAATACCCTAGATTAACAATATGCTATCATAACACTTAAATAAATTTTGTACAACAACTTAGCATATCTTATGCAATTTCGGAAATTTTAAAAATAAAGCATAAGATTTTTATAAATTTCCAATAAATCATAACAAGCTCCTACTATATCATATATCATTAATCCATTCCTAAATCATCAAGAAAATTTTCGGTAACCATGAACTAATTTCATAGCATGCTTGAATCAATTTTTAAACATGATATGTGCTTACATAAATCATACTACACCTTATTAATGAATAAGCTATCATGCTAGCATACTTTCTTTCCTAAGAACACATGCTTGAAAATTTAATCTAGCCATTAGAAAATTAAAAACTTAGGGTATAATCGAAGCTTGTTCGATATCTAACCTCGTTAACGGAGTCGATCGGTTGCAGGATAATTTAAACTCAAACTAGTTGAGGAAGGAAAGAAGAAAAATGTTTGGTTTTTAAGTGTGTTATGTTGTGAAGTTCAAAACTAATATACCTTGGCAATTAAAACTAAAGAAAGACATACACAAGATTCACTCTCTCGGCTTTCACAACTCTCACAAGACACAAATGAATTATTAAGGTCAAAGATGATTATGTCATGATAAAATATCCCTTACAATTCATTAACTTCTTGCATAGCTTTAATAAAGATATGGGAATGCACAAAACAATTTCTTGCCTCATGCATCACACTGCCGTCGACCTTCAGTGGAGTGGAGAAGAAATTTTCAGATTTTGTTTGTATTTCACAAGTGTATTAGATACACTCTTTCCCAAATATAATGTAATCAAGTGTAGAATAATTAAGCTTTTTGTACAAAAACTTAGTCAACAATTTCGGCTTCTATCACAAATATATATATCCCACTTGGTTAATTTCTTGATTAGTGTATATTAGAATCTACTTGCATAAATTAATTCACAAGGTAGCAATTTATGCTACAAATTGACGTGAATGTGTGTATTGAACACAACACTCACGCATTTTTCATTCTACATGAGGTATATAATTTATTTCATGCTAATTATACATATATATATCATAATATATGTTTTAGATGATAAATTATATTATAGGAAAATTATCGGTATCATTTCATGCAAGAAAACCCTAATTTTCGAATTAGGGTTTTCAAAAATTAGTGCAATGCCCAATAATTAATCCTTAAGTTTTAGCATTGTTTTTAATGCTAAATAATACTCTAATTACAAATAATAATCATAGGAATTTAAATACTATAATTCCTTGATCATTAGACTTGATTCTCAAGTCATCTCAAAACGTTAACGTTTGAAACGTCTCAAAACGTGTAATATTCCAAAGAAACGAATATACGATTACGGTATTCTAAACCCGTAATTAGGGTTTTGCCGTGTATTATCTTTCTACGACATCGAATCTTGTGACTTCGATAAGATATCGTTATAACGAATTCCTTTTCATAATTCACTAAGGATTGTGAATTAAAGGATTGAAATATTACGAAATGATTCGTCAATATTTTTAAACGTCAAACGCGTATCGAACGTCAGCTTTTCATGAAAATTTATTAGCAGTGAAGCTTGGAATTAACTTCCATCTTAATTCCTTTATTAAATGGAATATATTTACTTAGTAAGTATGAACTTACTGCGACCATTTTGAGATGAGTCGATTTCGAACGTTTTGAGACGTTTTGAACGTTAACGTCTAGAGACGTTTTGAAAAATGAGTTTAATGCTCGGGAAATTATAATAATTAATTTCCTATTATTATTTTATATAATTACAGTATTATTAATTATTAAAATCGAATTTTTAGTTATTAGAATTCGATGATTTAATATTGAACTTTTCAAAAACCCTAAGTTTATAAACTTTGGTTTTTCACATGAAATGACACTATTAAATTATCATATGATATCTAAACTTTATAATATGATATATATGAGTGTTATTAAGCTATGAAATCAGTTTTTAAGTCATTAAAAATCGATAACAGATTTTTATAAAATTCGAAATCTTATTTTCGAAATTAGGGTTTCTTATGCACTAATTAATGCTATAATTTTATCCTATGCTATTATTTAATATCTAAATCATATATTATGATATATATGTGTATATTTGGGACGAAAATTACATGAGTATCAATAATAGGTGTAAAATATATTTTTAATCCTATTTTTCAAATAATTGGATCGGTAATACCGATTTTTGCATATATGATGTTTTAATTATTTTGTTGGCTTGTATTATATATCTATGAACTATACTATGATTAATACATGTATTATGTACAAAATTGAATTAAAATCAGCCTAAAACCTACCCCCATGCTACTCTCTCTCACTCTTCCCCACTACAAATAATTACCCCTTTTTCAAAAGGACCAATGCATGAAGAGCACACTTAACACTTAACAATCATCACCCTACAACCATTAAATTGCTGCAGATTTTGTGCCAATATCTTGGCCAAAATCGAGAGAGAGAGAAGGGAGATGATAGGGAGACTCTTCACTTAACACTTATACACTCTCACACATATCCTCTCCCTCACATTTCACTCTCACTCTCCCATTTTCTGCTCAAAACAGCCGAGCCAAACACCCCCATTATTTTCAGATTTTCTTCCATTCTTCATCTCCATTTCTCCTTCCAAACCTTGATACTATATTGTTCTTCATTCTCATACTCATATCTAAGGTAAATGAGACCCTAGCACCGATTTATTTCCTCCATTTATTCTGAAAATTTCGAGCATGCTTATATATGTGTGTGTGAGTTTCGAATGCTATATATATATAAGTATATGTAGGTTTTAAATGTTCTTGAGCATGAGAATGTATTCTTGATGATTTATTTGAGAAATATGTGAAGATATATGCTTGGATGATAATATGTTGTTGTTCATTTGAGTTTTAAATGGATCTAGCATGCTATATTATTTTCGAACCATAGAACATGTTTAAAATAATTTTCGAAATGTATAAAATATTCCTATGAGGACCGAATGCTTCTTGATATGTTCTAAGCATTTTTATGATGAATATATGATCTATGTTATGATTTAAGACTATAGTATTGATTTAGGAATTTTTGAAAAACCATAGCTTAATTTTTAAAAATACCGTGACATATATATATGAGTATCTTGATGTATAATTTTTATTTCAAGCATGCAATGACATATTAGTGCTTTAGAACCTTGATTATATGTTATATGATTTAATTAGAATTTTGAAAACCATATGCTTAATTCTTAATTAAGGCGAGAGCTTTATAAAAATATAGGTTGATGTATGATTTTATTTTTGAACATGCAATGGTATATTAATGCTTTAGTATATTGTTTATGCATTGTGTAAATTAATTAGAATTTTTGGAAATCATTTACTAATTTAAATCAAATAAGCCGTGAGCTATGTGCTCAATAAGGTGATGATTTAATTAGTTTTGATAAATTATATGATGTTATATTAATACACTATAGTGTATAAACATAGTATATAATTGTTGGAATTTTTGAAAACCAAATACTAATTAAAATCGAAAAAGCCGAGAGCTTGCAAAGCTCATATGGTGACGATTTAAATTATTTTGGTTGATGTTATAATGTTACAATGTTATAATATAATGTTTAATGATGTTGGAATTTATTTAGAATTTTTAGAAATTGTTTACTATTTATTTGGTAATTATCCCATAATTACCGTGAAAAATTTGTTATATATTGAAATAAATAGTTGTGATGAACTATGGGTTATGAAAATATTATATACTGATGTTGGGATATTATAATAGGTATATACCAATTTTGGGAATTTTGGATGATTATTCCTATTTATTGGAATTACCGTGAATATTTATATATGTATATATATAAATAAATAGAAAACAGATGTTATCTGAATTTCATAAATTCATATTCTGGACCATAGTGTATAATAATACACTATATTAATTTAGAAAATTTTTCAAAGATCATTTAGTATTTTAATCTAATTATCGAAATTATCGATAATTAATAAGGATTTTAAAATCCTTTTTAAAACAGTTTATTTATGAAAATTTACTAAAATGATATTCGGACAGTTTTCAAATGTTACAAAATTTTATAAACATAGATTGCTATGTTTGAGACGAACGTTCACCTTGTAACGTTTCAAAAACCATAATACGCTTTTAATTATAAAAAGGATTATTAAAAATGCGAAAATAATTATAAGTCCTTGATTTCCAAGATAAATCGAGGAATAGGACTTTACGTTTTCAAATCGATTAAATTCGATTTATAAAGCAAAATAGTAAGAAATTACTATTTAAAAGTCAAAATCATTGACTTTGTTGACCAGTGTTGACTTCGTTGACTCTTCAAAGTCAAACGTACGATTATACGTTTATAAATACGTCAGTACGCGTAAGATATACTAATTGAGTATGATACCTCATTAGTAAGAAAGGATTTCATAAATGGAATCCATATATCGAAAAACGTACTTATACGTTGAACGTATCTCGAGGAACGAGAAAAGTCAATCGTATACGTATTAGAGACGTATTGAATTCTCTAAGGAATTCAGTCTCACATCGATATGAAATATCAAAGTTATCTTAAGTTTTCGAGAGTCTCGATAGACTTGAGCGACGTACTAAAGCCTCGCTTTTTCGTAAAGGTGTGGACGCAAACGCAACGACGGGATTTTGGACGAACGATCGAACCTAGTACTTTTACAACGAACCGTAGTCCAGGTGGGCTTCTTATCTTCAAAATGTGGGCCTTTTCTTACCCCACTAAAATGTGACTTTACTGTTATTCAAAAATGAGTTTATTTACAGTACAATTCTACAACTGTTATCAAATGTTTTACCGCATTACCTGCCAAAAATATTTCGTTTTGTGTATGGATCCTATCTGTTATGCCCGGGTAGGGCTGTGGAGATGGTTGGAATTATTATATCAATTGTTGTGGTAGCACCCAACCTTTTTAATGTCGGGTCCTGTGCCGGATGATAAATGCCTGGCTAGGATTGGCGTGAAGGTTGGAACTATACGCTGTGTTAACATATGCTTGCAGAGAGTGTCTTTGTCAGACGGATTACGGCCGGTCACGGCGTCGTAGACGGGAGGCCTCCCTCTCGACGTTTATTTAATTATTTATTATTATGTATTGTGACTATGAGATACGGACCATACACACCAAGAAAATGCCTGGCCAGGCTATGTTTACGAACTGAAAATGATTTGGTAAGCACAAGGCATTTTAACTAAAACCCTCGCGACTTACTCAATATTGGCGGTAAATCCAAATATCATCAAATGTTTTCGGCATAAGTCCACTGAGTGCAATTTCTTGTACTTAGCCCTGCATGTTTGTTTTTAAATGTGCAGGTTGAGCTCTGATGGTGATGATGGGGGATGTGTTGAGGAGTCTAGTGTCCTTGGCCGATTTACTTGAATGTTTGGGTTATACCTTGAATGCATATCGTCATATATGTATTCACACACTTTCCGCTGCTATACTCTGAACTCCTTTATTTATGTTTTATGTTATGAACTATCAAGGCCCATCGGATCAGGCCAAGTTTTGGGGTCCATGGCTAAACCTTTTTCAAAAACATTATAACATCACCTTATATTCTGCTCAAGCATGTTAGTTTATCCTTATGCATTTTTATTTTACCCGTGTAATCCCCTAAAATACTACTCCTAGTATTAGTCGCCCTCCAGTTCGGGTTGGTCCGGATTGGGGTCGTGACAGAAGTGGTATCAGAGCGCTTTTGCTCTTTGAAAACCCAAGACCTTTTATTCTAAGTCTAGATCGAGTCACTGGACTTCTAGAAACCTACTGACTCCTCTCAACACTCCATCACATCGAGCTCAACCGGGAAAAAGGTAACTGCATTCTTTCTCAAACTCATGAAATGGAAAACTTCTGCTTGATGAGCAAATAGAGGAACTTTTGAGAAATTTTATTATTTTGAAAATTTTTGAAGTCAAGAAAGAAATTTTTCCAAAATTTTTGAAATGAGCCAATACAATTGCTCAAGTATTGAGATGGAAGTGTATGGTAGTATCAAGTCGAACGATCAACATGAAACGAACGAATTCATTTTAATATGTATATGAGTTGGTCATGACTGTCTTTTGAAATCATGCTTCCAAATTTGCCAAATAAAACCTTACTTTCCGACTTTCAAAATTTTATTTATGAATGATGTGTTTTCATGAGACGAACTTAGACTCTAAGGAGCATGCTCACGTATCGTGAAAGAACGTAGAAGTACGAGCTTCTTTTCCTTATGCGAACAAAAGAACGATAGGAAGAATGAAAGTAATGATACCCTTGAGCACGGACGATGGAAGACGAGCGAGAAGGACGAACGAGGACGACCCCAACCTTTAAGCTGAATGACGTCGGCACTCCATCATCACTTCGACACAAGTGACCAGCAACACGAATCACGACATGGACGTCACTTACGGCTTCAGGATGTGCAGCCTCGTCTTAAGAACCCGAAGATGATAGACGTATTACGTCGACATACGCCTCGATTGATATTTTTGCACGATCGCGCAAATTTCCTGCACTGCGCAGTAGATTTGTTTTAGCTAGATCTCCCTCGTTAGGACTCCGATTTACGCATGGTTTGCACCTACGTACTCCTAACGCACTGATCTTCATTTGTTATGAAGAACAGAATCCCTAATTCTGTCCCCAGAATACGATAGAGTCTGTTGAACTCTAGCTTAAGTGTTTGATATAAGACAAGGATCTCGTAGCGTATATTGAGATATCATTAGCTATATGTATATGTTTGGGTAAGACTAAGAAAGTAAGTTGTGGTATATATTGTACATTATGATGATGCCTACCTTATAGAATTGTTAGACCTAGCCTAGTTGCTTCTCGTTATGCTATCCTTGCTGTTTTGAGATAACGATAGTTGGCTTACGTTAGTTTTCTTTTTCTTTTACCGTGGCAGATGGAGGAGATGCGCTATATCGCTAGAAGGAGGGTAGGACCTCATGCCCCACCCGAGGAGCTGATGCGCACCTATAGGGAATGTTGGATGTGCGCCGGGGAAGACCTAGGTGAGTTTCTGGCATACTACCTTCGGTTGTGGAGGAGCGCCCGAGCCTATGGCGCAACCGACTACGATGGCATCAAGAGACTTCTAGCTATACTCCCTTGTACCTGGGATGGTTATGCCCGAGAGGTATCGGGAGACTACATCTATCGCATTCCCCGAGGTTATGATTTGATTGGGGATCTGCCTAGGTTCGTGAGTCACCTGACTTACGTGTACAGTATCTATGGAGCCGCACCGATGGGACCCTATCTCCCTCCACGGGAGTACACTTGGCGTGACGAGTCGCCAGAGTGGCTGTACCTTGAGGTTCCGAGACAGGTTGATCCAGTGATACCCCTGTACCGAGTGGACGAGGGTAGGATGTACGAGGTGGATAGAGCAGCACGCCCTAGAGCCTTGGGGGAGCCCGTGTTGCCACCGGCAGTTTTTGGACACCCAGTACGTCCGCCACTACCGCCCCTACCACCTGCATCCGATCCACCACCACCCGAAGACGAAGAGCCCTTCCGCCGGACAGCGCGGATGAGAGTATTAGATACCTTCCCTGGATATGACCCGACCCGAGTATGCTACAGTCCGATCCGCCACAACTACGACTTATACGGCGCGGATAACTTTGGACCCCTACGCGACATACCGATGATGGAAACCAGCGGTGCAGGACCATCCAGAGTACGACCTCGTGAGGACGATTCGGATGAGGAAGACGACTCCGAAGAGGAGGAAGACCCTGAAGAAGACGCGGAGTAGGAAGGAAACTCGTGGAGACCTTAGGCGATGTTTTAATTAGAATCTGTTTTGTTATGACTAGCATGTGTGCTAGCTTTTTCCTTTATTTCAATACCATGGTTCTAAGACTTGGATTTTCTTTTGGCCGTGTGGGCCCGAAACCTTGTTATTTCTATTTTTCTATGATTCTCGATGTTAGACATCTTGTTTTTGACAAACCTTGATTATCTATCCACATATATTTTTGACCCAAGTGGGGCCTTTTTAGTGGCAGTTGTCTATGCTATGGATGAATTGTTTTACTTTTATATCGCTTTAAGAAGAAGACCTTTACAGCTGAACAACTAGAAGAGTTCTCGTGGGAGGATTTCAAGAGAGAGCT
Organism: Salvia rosmarinus; assembly: GCA_036937905.1. Classification (NCBI taxonomy): domain Eukaryota; kingdom Viridiplantae; phylum Streptophyta; class Magnoliopsida; order Lamiales; family Lamiaceae; genus Salvia; species Salvia rosmarinus. The sequence goes on from CM072821.1 coordinate 37,652,167, forward strand.
GTACGAAAAGTATATCCCCAAAAGTTATAGGGGGAAAAAGAGGCAGGAGTTTTTCCTGCTAAAACAAGAAAAATTATCCGTAACCGACTACGATCGCACTTTCTGCGAGACGTCAAGATATGCGCCGGATCTAGTAGACACCGACTTGAAGATGTCGGAAAAGTTCAGGGCAGGGCTAAGAATGGAGATACGCATGTCTCTTGCCAGCCATGGAGACCTATCTTACACCGAAGCTCTAGCACGAGCTTTGGATATTGAGGCGGCTATGAGCGAGAATAAGACAGTGTCGTCTCAGGCACACGGAAATTCGGATAAGGGAAAAGGGAACTGGGAGCCCAACCGCGGAAATAACAACCGCGGAAACTACGGAGAAGCAAGTCACAAGCGCCCGTGGCAAGGAAACCCGGCGCAGCAGGGACAAAGCTGGAAGAGAGCAGCTCATGCTCCACCGGCAAGGGGACCACAGGACCAGTCAAGGGCACCTCAATGCCCTAGATGCCATAGAGCACACAGGGGTGTGTGCACGGCAAACGTGGTAAGCTGTTACAAATGCGGGGTGAACGGGCATTACGCCAACAATTGCCCGATGTCACGTTCGGATGGAAGGCGAACCAACGGGCAATGCTCACCATTGAGGGCTATCGACCAGCCCCAACCACAACAATGCCCCGGCCCCACCCCAGCAACTCCAGTGGCAAACACCCCAGCCTCAACAACAACAACTCCAGCAGCCGCAACAGTGGCAGCCGCCACAACAACAAATCCCGCAACAGCAGTGGCAGCAGCCACCGCCACAACAACAGCAGAGGCGACAACCACCGCGTCAACGCCGGCGGCGGCAACAGCGAGCAACAACCGCCAAATCAGCGGGACCGCGCCCGTCGGCCTCGGCCGGCTCGGGCGAGCCTACGCGCACACGGGCGGCGAGCAGCAGAACCAAGGAAACTTGGCAGGTATGGGAGTTCTTCTCAACCTACATTATAATCTTGTTCGATCACGGTGCCGCATTCTTTTATTGCAAAATCATGCGTAGAAATGCTGAGCCTTAGGTCTGAAAAATCAAGCCAGGATATGAGAATCTCATCGCCTATAGGAGGGATTATGACCGTTACCCACTTTTGCTCGAACCTAGAATTGACATTAGGATCACTTAAGGTTCTGGCTAACGATCTAAACATAATACCCATGGACGATGTAGACATAATCCTAGGAATGGACTGGTTAGCTAGGAATCATTCCACGATTCTCTGTAAGGAAAGGAAAATTTCGTTTCACTTTCCTGGACAAGAAGCTACGCATTTTCACGGGATCAGCATGGGAAGGAGGATTCCGATAGTATCCGCACTACAAGCTAGGAGGATGATGAACCAGAAGGGATGCCATGCATTCCTTGTTTATTTAAACGATGAAGATAAACCCGAAGCGCGGGTAGAAGACATTGAAGTTGTCCGAGAATTTCCGGACGTATTTCCCGAAAATCTGCCAGGACTACCTCCTAATAGACAACTGGAGTTTACCATCGACTTGGAGCCAGGATCAGCCCCAGTGTCGAAGGCGCCCTATAGGATGGCCCCAAAGGAGCTAGAAGAGCTGAAAATCCAAATCCAAGAGCTTTTGGATCTGGGATTCATTAGGCCGAGTGTTTCACCTTGGGGAGCGCCTGTTTTGTTTGTTAAGAAGAAGGATGGTTCTTTGAGGATGTGCATCGATTATAGAGAACTAAATAAGATGACACTAAAGAACAAATACCCTTTACCCAGAATTGATGACCTGTTTGATCAATTGCGAGGAGCGGGTGTATTCTCGAAGATTGATCTTAAGTCAGGATACCACCAACCGAAATCTGACTGAAGATGTACAAAGGCGCATTCCGAACCAGATATGGCCACTATGAATTCATAGTTATGCCATTCGGATTAACCAATGCACCAGCCGTGTTCATGGACCTCATGAACAGAGTATTTCATCCATTTTTGGATAAGTTTGTTTTGGTCTTCATAGATGACATCCTTATTTATTCAAAGAATGAAGAGGATCATAAGGAACATCTACGAACGGTTTTGCAAACCTTGAGAAATGAAAGACTCTTTGCTAAGTTTAGCAAATGCGAGTTTTGGCTGAAGGAAGTTATGTTCCTTGGACACATTGTGTCTGCTGAAGGTATAAAAGTAGATCCAGCCAAAGTAGAGGCCGTGCAAGAATGGAAATCACCTAAAACACAGCACGAAATTAGAAGCTTCCTAGGATTAGCTGGCTACTATAGGAGATTCATCGAAGGATTCTCCAAGATTGCAAGGCCAATAACCCGGCTACTCCGGAAGGGAATCAAGTTCAATTGGACAGACGAGTGCGAGATGAGTTTCCAAATACTCGAAAGAGAAATTGACGGTCACACGGTTCTAGCGGTCGAGCAGACAAGGGTATGTGGTCTATACCGACGCATCTAAGACCGGACTGGGTTGTGTTTTGATGCAAGAAGGAAAAGTGATAGCTACGCATCTCGACAACTCGGACCCCGAGCTGAACTACCCAACCCACGATTTGGAATTAGCGGTAGTTCATGCCCTAAAATTTGGAGACACCATCTCTATGGTGTGAGATGTGAGATCTTCACGGATCATAAAAGTTTGAAGTATTTCTTGAACAAAGGGATCTGAATATGAGACAAAGAAGATGGCAGAACGGTAAAGATTATGAGTGTGGTATCAACTATCACCCGGGCAAGGCGAATGTAGTGGCGGCGCCTTGAGTCGTAAAGAGCCATACCAGTTAGGATGTCTCTTTGTACAGAGGAAAAACTTCGTTGAAGAGTTTGGCAAATGAAGATTGAACTAGTTGAACCACCGATTACAATCGTGAGTTGTATCGCTACACTCACACGACATCCGATCTAAGGAAAAGAATTGTCGAGAGACAAAGGATGGAGGAAAAGTTGGAAAGATCCGAGGAAGACTAAGGTCCGAAGGATTGAGAGTTTTCAAGAGGCACCGGATAACGCCTTATTGTTTGAAGGTAGGATATGCGTTCTGACGCAGCGAGCTCGAGCGAAATCATGAGTGAGGCTCACGACACGCCCTACACCGCCCACCCAGGTAGTACTAAGATGTACCAGGACCTGAAGGAAAATTTTTGGTGGGAAGGCATGAAACGAGACATAGCTTCCTTCGTAGAACGCTGTCTTGTTTGTCAACAAGTGAAGGCTTTACACCAACGACCCTATGGGAAGTTACAACCGTTGGAAATCCCCGAGTGGAAGTGGGACGATATAACAATGGATTTCGTTACAAGCTTACCCAAATCGAGAAGAGGAAACACAGACATATGGGTAATTGTGGATAGGCTTACCAAAGTGCTCACTACTACCTATTCAAAGCACTTATGGATCGATAAGTTGGCCCGGTATGCGTTAAGGAAATTGTGCGACTACATGGAGTGCCAAATCTATTACCTCGATCGAGACTCAGTTCACATCCGATTTTGGGTTAGCTTGCAAAGGCGGGTACAATTAAACTTGATCTGACATTCCACCCACAAACCGATGGACGATCGGAGAGAACGATCAAACAGCTAGAAGATATGCTTAGAACGTAATTTTGGATCGCGGTACAAAATGGGAAGATATTTTACCTCGATTGAATTTGCTTACAACAACGGTTATCAAGCGATCGGCATGGCCCCATCTGAAGCCTTGTATGGCAAAAGTGTAGATCACCACTTTATTGGGATGAAGTCGGTGAGAGAAAAGTCATAGGGCACGATGCGGTGAGTGAAATGATCGAAATCGTTCGACAAATTAGGATGAGGATAAAGAGGCTCGGAGACAGGGCAAATCTTCTGACGTCTGGCGTAGATCGAGCTACAATTTGAGGATGGAGACAAAGTATTTCTTAAGGTCTCTCCATCAAAGGGATTGTCGGGTTTGGCACGAAGGAAAGCTTAGACCCGTTACATAGGACCTTATGAGATCCTAGAAAGGATAGGTCCGATGGCTTATAGGTTGGCTCTTCCGCCAAACCTGGGAAATGTCCATAATGTTTTCCACGTCTCACAATTACGAAAATCGTTCACGACCCAAAGCACGTGATTCATCAAGCGACGTGATCCTCGAATCGGACATGAGCTATAAGGAAGAACCCGCTACCATACTTGACCACAAAGTTCGGCAACTGCACGAGCAAGTCGATTCCGTTAGTTAAAGTCTTTGTGGAGACACCACGGACAAGAAGAAGCCACGTGGGAGCTTGAAGAAGCAATGAGGGAAAAATACCCCGACTTATTTTTCTAAAGGTATACAAATTTCGGGACGAAATTTTTCGTAAGGGGGGTGGAATGTAATATTCCAAAGAAACGAATATACGATTACGGTATTCTAAACCCGTAATTAGGGTTTTGCCGTATATTATCTTTTTACGACATCGAATCTTGTGACTTCGATAAGATATCGTTATAACGAATTCCTTTTCATAATTCACTAAGGATTGTGAATTAAAGGATTGAAATATTACGAAATGATTAAGTCGATATTTTTAAGCGTCAAACAGCGTGTCGAACGTCGCCTTTTCATGAAAATTTATTAGCGATGAAGCTTGGAATTAACTTCCATCTTAATTCCTTTATTAAATGGAATATATTTACTTAGTAAGTATGAACTTACTGCGACCATTTTGAGATGAGTCGATTTCGAACGTTTTGAGACGTTTTGAACGTTAACGTCTAGAGACGTTTTGAAAAATGAGTTTAATGCTCGGGAAATTATAATAATTAATTTCCTATTATTATTTTATATAATTACAGTATTATTAATTATTAAAATCGAATTTTTAGTTATTAGAATTCGATGATTTAATATTGAACTTTTCAAAAACCCTAAGTTTATAAACTTTGGTTTTTCACATGAAATGACACTATTAAATTATCATATGATATCTAAACTTTATAATATGATATATATGAGTGTTATTAAGCTATGAAATCAGTTTTAAGTCATTAAAATCGATATGATTTTTATAAAATTCAAATCTTATTTTCAAATTAGGGTTTCTTATGCACTAATTAATGCTATAATTTTATCCTATGCTATTATTTAATATCTAAATCATATATTATGATATATATGTGTATATTTGGGACGAAAATTACATGAGTATCAATAATAGGTGTAAAATATATTTTAATCCTATTTTCAAATAATTGGATCGTGTCTGGATTTTTGCATATATGATGTTTTAATTATTTTGTTGGCTTGTATTATATATCTATGAACTATACTATGATTAATACATGTATTATGTACAAAATTGAATTAAAATCAGCCTAAAACCTACCCCATGCTACTGCTCTCTCTCACTCTTCCCCACTACAAATAATTACCCCTTTTTCAAAAGGACCAATGCATGAAGAGCACACTTAACACTTAACAATCATCACCCTACAACCATTAAATTGCTGCAGATTTTGTGCCAATATCTTGGCCAAAATCGAGAGAGAGAAAAGGGAGATGATAGGGAGACTCTTCACTTAACACTTATACACTCTCACACATATCCTCTCCCTCACATTTCACTCTCACTCTCCCATTTTCTGCTCAAAACAGCCGAGCCAAACACCCCCATTATTTTCAGATTTTCTTCCATTCTTCATCTCCATTTCTCCTTCCAAACCTTGATACTATATTGTTCTTCATTCTCATACTCATATCTAAGGTAAATGAGACCCTAGCACCGATTTATTTCCTCCATTTATTCTGAAAATTTCGAGCATGCTTATATATGTGTGTGTGAGTTTCGAATGCTATATATATATAAGTATATGTAGGTTTTAAATGTTCTTGAGCATGAGAATGTATTCTTGATGATTTATTTGAGAAATATGTGAAGATATATGCTTGGATGATAATATGTTGTTGTTCATTTGAGTTTTAAATGGATCTAGCATGCTATATTATTTTCAACCATAGAACATGTTTAAAATAATTTTGAAATGTATAAAATATTCTATGAGGACCGAATGCTTCTTGATATGTTCTAAGCATTTTTATGATGAATATATGATCTATGTTATGATTTAAGACTATAGTATTGATTTAGGAATTTTTGAAAAACCATAGCTTAATTTTTAAAAATACCGTGACATATATATATGAGTATCTTGATGTATAATTTTTATTTCAAGCATGCAATGACATATTAGTGCTTTAGAACCTTGATTATATGTTATATGATTTAATTAGAATTTTGAAAACCATATGCTTAATTCTTAATTAAGGCCGAGAGCTTTATAAAATATAGGTTGATGTATGATTTTATTTTGAACATGCAATGGTATATTAATGCTTTAGTATATTGTTTATGCATTTTGTAAATTAATTAGAATTTTTGGAAATCATTTACTAATTTAAATCAAATAAGCCGTGAGCTATGTGCTCAATAAGGTGATGATTTAATTAGTTTTGATAAATTATATGATGTTATATTAATACACTATAGTGTATAAACATAGTATATAATTGTTGGAATTTTGAAAACCAAATACTAATTAAAATCGAAAAGCCGAGAGCTTGCAAAGCTCATATGGTGACGATTTAAATTATTTTGGTTGATGTTATAATGTTACAATGTTATAATATAATGTTTAATGATGTTGGAATTTATTTAGAATTTTAGAAATTGTTTACTATTTATTTGGTAATTATCCCATAATTACCGTGAAAAATTGTTATATATTGAAATAAATAGTTGTGATGAACTATGGGTTATGAAAATATTATATACTGATGTTGGGATATTATAATAGGTATATACCAATTTTGGGAATTTTGGATGATTATTCCTATTTATTGGAATTACCGTGAATATTTATATATGTATATATATAAATAAATAGAAAAAGTGTGTTATCTGAATTTCATAAATTCATATTCTGGACCATAGTGTATAATAATACACTATATTAATTTAGAAAATTTTCAAAGATCATTTAGTATTTTTAATCTAATTATCGAAATTATCGATAATTAATAAGGATTTTAAAATCCTTTTTAAAACAGATTTATTTATGAAAATTTACTAAAATGATATTCTGGACGGTTTTCAAATGTTACAAAATTTTATAAACATAGATTGCTATGTTTGAGACGAGCGCTTCACCTTGTAACGTTTCAAAACCATATCTGCTTTTAATTATAAAAAGGATTATTAAAATGCGAAAATAATTATAAGTCCTCGATTTCCAAGATAAATCGAGGAATAGGACTTTACGTTTTCAAATCGATTAAATTCGATTTATAAAGCAAAATAGTAAGAAATTACTATTTAAAAGTCAAAATCATTGACTTTGTTGACGATGTCGACTTCGCTGACTCTTGAAAGTCAAACGCATTTATTATACGTTTATAAATCGTCGATGCTGTAAGATATACTAATTGAGTATGATACCTCATTAGTAAGAAAGGATTTCATAAATGGAATCCATATATCGAAAAAGCGCATTTATCGTTGAACGTATCTCGAGAACGAGAAAAGTCGATCGATACGTATTAGAGACGTGTCAATTCTCTAAGGAATTCATCTCACATCGATATGAAATATCAAAGTTATCTTAAGTTTTCGAGTCTCGATAGACTTGAGCGACGTACTAAAGCCTCGCTTTTTAGAAAGGTGTGGGCCTTGAAACGCAACGACGGGATTTTGGACGAACGATCGAACCTAGTACTTTTACAACGAACCGTAGTCCAAAGGTGGGCTTCTTATCTTCAAAATGTGGGCCTTTTCACCCCACTAAAATGTGACTTCTCGTTATTCAAAATGAGTTTATTTACGCAATTCTACAATCTGTTATCAAATGTTTTACCGCATTACCGCCAAAAATATTTCGTTTTGTGTATGGATCCTATCATTATGCCCGGTAGAAATTGTGGAGATAGTTGGAATTATTATATCAATTGTTGTGGTAGCACCCAACCTTTTTAATGTCGGGTCCCGTGCCGGATGATAAATGCACAGCTAGGATTGGCGTGAAGGGTGGAACTATCTGTTGTGTTAACATATGCTTGCAGAGAGTGATGTGGTGCAGGGATTACGGCCATCACGGCGTCGTAGACAGGGCCTCCTCTCGACGTTTATTTAATTATTTATTATTATGTATTGTGACTATGAGATACGGAGCATACACACCAAGAAAATGCTCGCCAAAGCTATGTTTACGAATCGAATGATTTGGTAAGCCAAGAGCATTTTAACTAAAACCACGCGACTTACTCAATATTGGCAGAATCCAAATATCATCAAATGTTTTCGGCATAAGTCCACCGAGTGCAATTTCTTGTACTTAGCCCCGCATGTTTGTTTTTAAATGTGCAGGTTGAGCTCGATGGTGATGATGGGGATGTGTTGAGGAGTCTAGTGTCCTCGGCCGATTTACTTGAATGTTTGGGTTATACCTCAATGCATATCGTCATATATGTATTCACACACTTTCATTGCTATACTCAACTCCTTTATTTATGTTTTATGTTATGAACTATCAAGGCCCATCGGATCGGGCCAAGTTTTGGGGTCCGATGGCTAAACCTTTTCAAAAACATTATAACATCACCTTATATTCTCTCCAAGCATGTTAGTTTATCCTTATGCATTTTTATTTTACCGTGTAATCCCTAAAATACTACTCCTAGTATTAGTCGCCCTCCAGTTCGGGTTGGTCCGGATTGGGGTCGTGACAAAACGTTAAATATCGACTCATCTCAAAATGGTCGTAATAAATCTGTAATCACTTTATTAAATTATTCCAATAATAATGGAATTAAATTCTAAGCTTAAAAACTTAGAAAATATCACGAGCATTTAATTATCGATACGTAATCGACGTTAAAATTATCTTGTTGAAATACGCTACACATTCGTATTTCTCAATTCACATTCATTCATGAATTGTACATAGAATTTATTATTCCAAAATAATCGAAATCGTTATTCGATAATTTATTAATCAAATTATTATAATAATATTCTAATTTACGAAATTAATATCGTAATTAGGCGTTTAAATAATCGGGGTATTACAGTACCTTATTAAATAATTCGGGGTACTTTTCTCTCATTTGATCTTCCAATTCCCATGTGACTTCTTCTGGACCATGATGTTTCCATTGAACTTTCACTAAAGGAATAACTTTATTCCTTAACTTCTGTTCTTTTCAGTCCAGAATGCTTTCAGGTCTTTCTTCATAACTTAAGTCAGCATCGGGAACTATTTCATCATGATGAAGAATGTGTTGTGGATCATACACATACTTTCTAAGCTGAGATACGTGGAAGACATCATGTACGTTAGCGAAGTTTGGAGGCAACGCTAACCTATAAGATACCGGCCCGATCCGTTCAAATATCTCGTAAGGTCCTAGAAATCTTGGTTTGAGTTTCCCTTTTATTCCAAAACGGTGAACTCCTTTAGTTGGGGAAACTTTGAGAAAAACTTTGTCTCCTATTTCAAACTTCAATTCTGTACAACGATTATCAGCGTAAGACTTTTGTCTGTCTTGAGCTTCTTTCATTCTTTGTTTTATCTGTCGCACGATTTGGACCATTTCTTCGATTGCTTCTGGGCCAAGAATCTTTCGTTCTCCCACTTCATCCCAATACAGAGGTGATTTACACTTTTTGCCATAAAGTGCTTGTAATATTCCAAAGAAACGAATATACGATTACGGTATATTAAACCCGTAATTAGGGTTTTGCCGTATTTTATTTTTATTTTACGACATCGAATATTGTGAATTCGATACGATATCGTTATAACGAATTCCTTTTCATAATTCACTAAGGATTGTGAATTAAAGGATTGAAATATTACGAAATGATTCATCAATGTATTTTAACGTCAAACGCCAGATCGAACGTCAAAGATTTCATGAAATTTTTAGCAAAGTGAAGCTTGGGATTAATTTCCATCTTAATTCCTTTATTAAATGGAATATAATTATTTAGTAAGTGTGAACTTACTGCGACCATTTTAAGATGAGTCGATTTTGAACGTTTTGAGACGTTTTGAACAACGCGTCTAGAGACGTTTTGAAAAATGAGTTTAATGCTCTGAAAATTATAATAATTAATTTCCTATTATTATTTTATATAATTACAGTGTTAATAATTATTAAAATCGAATTTTAGCATTTAAACTCGATAATTTCGAATATTAATTTTCGAAAACCCTAAACTTGTAAATTAGGGTTTTATCACATGTAATGATACCATTAAATTATCATATGGTATCTAAACTATATAATATGATATATATGGATATTATTAAGTATTAAAATCAGTTTTTGAACCATAGAAATCGATGATGACTATTTATATAATTTCGAAACCCTATTTTCGAAATTAGGGTTTTTATGTGCTTGAAATGTGTAATAATTTTATCCTATCTAAATCATATATTATGATATATATGATCGAAAATTACATGAGTATCAATAATAGGTGTGATTTATATTTTAAATCCTATTTTTCTTATTTATTTTCGGTAATTTCGATTTTGTGCCTAAGTGATGATTTAATTATTTTTATGGCTTGTATTATATATCTATGATCATGTATGATATATATAATGTATTATTGTACAAAAACAAAATTAAATCAGCCCTTGGAACCCCCATAGCCGTCGCCCATCATCATTAAACAAGCATGCACTCCACCTTTTTTCTACCCAATGCATGGCTTACCTTTTTACTTAGCCTAATCATCACTATAATCCTCATCATTTGCATCAGATTTTTGTCCATTTTCTTGCTGAAAATCGAGAGGGAGAGAGAGAGATATTATAGCAAGACTCTTCACTCCAACACCCCACACTCATTATACATTTTCTCTCCATTTTGAACTCATTTTCCACTCTCCATTTCTCTCCATTTTTCTGCTGAAAATCGAGAGCCTCTCCCCCATTTTTCGAAAGCTTCATCTCTTCTTCTCCTCCATTTCTTCTACACAATATCTCTATTATTCTTGTGTTCCCATACCATTTCTAAGGTAATACATGGACCATAGTTTCGATTTTACTCCTCTTTATTCAAGAAAATCAAACATGTTTTAGATGAATATGTATGTGTGTTCGAAATTTTCATAGTATGTATATATATGTTTAAATGTTCTTGAGCATGAGCCATTGTTTATATACATGTTCTTGAGGTTTTTATTTACAAAAATATGAGGATATATGATTAGATGAACATAGGATATGGTATATGAAATGTATGAATGCATCTTGACAATATATGATTTTCGAACCATAGTACATGTCACGACCCCACTCCGGACCAACCCGGACTGGAGGGCGACTAATACTAGGAGTAGTATTTTAGGGGTTACATGGGTAAAATAAAGATGCATAAAAATAAACTAACATGCTTGAGCAGAATATGAGGTGATGCCACAATGTTTTTGAAAAAGGTTTAGGCCATCGGACCCCAAAACTTGGCCTGATCCGATGGACCTCGATAGTTGGTAAACATAAAGCATAAATAAAGGAGTTCAGAGTATAGCAGCGGAAAGTGTGTGAATACATATATGACGATATGCATTCAAGGTATAACCCACAAATTCAAGTAAATCGGTCAAGGACACTGACTCTCAACACATCCCCATCATCACCATCGAGCTCAACCCGCACATTTAAAACAAACATGCAGGCTAAGTACAAGAAATTGCACTCAGTGGACTCATGCCGAAAATATTTGATAAAATTTGGATTACGCCGCCAATATCGAGTAAGTCACATGGTTTTAGTTAAAATGCCTCAGGTTTACCAAATCATTTTCGTCAGAAACATAGCTCGCCAGCATTTTCTTGGTGTGTATGGTCCGTATCTCATAGTCACAATACATAATAATAATAAATAATAAACGCCGAGAGGAGGCCTCCCATCTACGACGCCGTGACCGCCGTAATCCCGCACAACACATCAATCTCTGCAAGCATATGTTAACACAACAGATAGTTCCAACCTTCACGCAAATCCTAGCTGCAATTATCATCCGCACAGACCCGACATTAAAAGGTTGGGTGCTACCACAACAATTGATATAATAGTTCCAACTATCTCCATAGCCCTACCCGGCGTAATGATAGATCCATACACAAACGAAATATTTTCAAGGTGTAATGCAAGAAACATTTGTTAAACAACAGTAGGATAAGTGATGTAAGTAAATTCATTTGAAATAACAAGAAAGTTACGCTTTTGTGGGTAAGAAAAGGCCCACATTTAAAAGATAGGAAGCCCACCGGACTATGGTTCGTTGTAAAAGTCCTGTGTTCGATCGTTCGTCAAAATCCCGTCATTGCGTCAAGGCCCACACCTTTATGAAAAAGCGAGGCTTTAGTACGTCGCTCAAGTCTCTCGAGACTTTCAAAAGCTATGATAAACTTGATATTTCTTATCGATGTAGACCGAATTCTTTAGTGAATTCAATACGCCTCTAACACGTATAATATCGACTTGCTCGCCTCGAGATACGCTCAACGATAAGCACGTTTTGATATATGGATTTCATTTGTGAAATCTTTTTTACTAATGAGGTATCATACTCAATTAGTATATCTTACAGCGCATCGACGATTTATAAATGTATAATCGCACGCTTGACTTGAAAAGTCAACGAAGTCAACATCCGTCAACAAAGTCAACGATTTTGACTTTTAAATAGTAATATCTTACTATTTTGTTTAATAAATCGAATTTGATCGATTTGAAAACGTAAAGTCCTATTTTTTGATTTATCTCGTAAATCGAGGTCTTATAAATATTTTCATATTTTTAATAACCCTTTTTATAAATAAAAAGCTTATTTTGGTTTTTAAAACGTTATAAAATGAATGTTTGTCTCAAACATAGCAATCTATGTTTATAAAATTTTGTAAAATTTAAAAACTGTCCAGAATATTAATTTAGCAAATATTTCATTAATAAACTGTTTTAAAAAGGATTTAAAAATCCTTTTTAATCATCGAAAACTCGATAATTAATTTAAAAATGTCAAATGACCTTTGAAAATTTTTCTAAATTAATATAGTGCATTAATATACAGTATGGTCCAGAATATGAATTTATAAAATTCATATCATATTATTTGCTATTTATTTATATATATACATATATATGTTTACGGTAATTTCAAATAAATAGGGAATAATTATCCAAAAATTCCCAAAATTGATATATACTTAGTATAATATCCCAACATCAATATACATCATCAATATAACCTATAGTTCATCATAACCATTCATTTAATAATATATAGCAATTTGTTCACGGTAATACATGATAATTACCGAATAATTAACAAATAAATTCTAAAAATTCTAAATAAATTCAAACATCATTAAACATTATATTATAACATTGTAACATCATAACATCAACCAAAAACATTTGAATCATCACCATATGGAGCTCAATAGCTCTCGGCCTTTTGGATTCAAAATGTTATTTGATTTTCAAAAATTCCAATAATTATATACTATGTTTATACACTATAGTATAGTAATATAACATCATAATATTTATCAAAACTAATTAAATCATCACCTTCAAGAGCACAAAGCTCACGGCTTATTTGATTTAAAATAGTAATTGATTTCCAAAAATTCTAATTATTTCACACAATGCATAAATAATATACTAAAGCATTTATACACCATTGCATGTTCAAAAATTAAAATCATACACCAAGCTATACAATTATAAGCTCACGGTATTTTTTCAAAAATCATAGCATATGGTTTTCAAAAATTCTAATTAAATCATAGAACATATAATCAAGGTTCTAAAGAATTAATATGTTATTACATGCTTGAAATAAAAATTATACACCAAGGTATAACATATATAAGCTCACGGTTCTAATGAAAATTCAAGCTAGGGTTTTCCAAAATTTGCTAAATCAATACCATAGTCTTAAATCATAACATAGATCATATATTCATCATAAAAATGATTAAAACATGCTCGGTCACTACCATTTCTTTTTTTAACCATTTTCGAAAATTATAACAACTATATCCTATAGTTTCGAAAATAATATAAGCAAGATGCATTCATATTTTTCATATACACATAACCTATGTTCATCTAAACATATTCACATGTATTTTTGTAATTAAAATCATCAAGAACATACATATAAACAAAGGCTCATGCTCAAGAATATTTAACATATACATAGATACATATATAACATTTTCGAAACTTATACATAACATACATGAAACTGCTCGATTTTTTTGAATAAAAGGAGGATGAAATCGGTGCTATAGTCTAGTGGTTTACCTTGAGAATGGTATAAAATCACAAGAACAATGCAAGGTGCTAGGATTTTCGATTGGAGAAGAAGAAATGGGAGAAGAAAAATCTGAAATGGGGGAGCTTTGGCTCTCGGTTTTCAGCAAGAAAATGGAGAGGATGGAGAGTATTTTATGAGTTTGAAATGTTTTGGGTGAATAATGAGATATGGTGAAGAAGAGTCTCTCCTATTATCTCCTCTCTCTCTCGATTTTGGGCAAGAAAAGGGCATAAAATCTGCAGCACATTGGGAGTAGGATTAGTGATGATTGAAGAGTGTTTAAGGAGCTCTTCATGTATTGGTCCATTTAAAAGTGAATCCCATGCTTTGTCAGTGTAATAATCGGCGCGATGGGAGGGTTTAGGGGCTGATTTTATTTCAATCTTGTACATAATACATGTATTAATCATAGTATAGGTCATAGATATATAATACATGCCAATAAAATAATTAAATCAATACATATCCTTAATTTCAAAATTATCGATTATAAATTGGGAAAATAGAAAATAAAATGTAAATCACACCTATTATTGATACTCATGCAATTTTCGATCAAACATATCATAATATATGATTTAGATATTAAATAATAGCATAGGATAAAATTATTACACATTTCATGCAATAAAACCCTAATTTCGAAAATAGGTTTCAATTTTATAAAACTGAAACTATCGAGTTTTATGGTTCAAAACTGATTTTAATGCTTAATAATATCCATATATATCATATTATAAAGTTTAGATACCATAGATAATTTAATGGTATCATTTCATGCGAAAAACCATAGTTTAGAAAACTAGGTTTTCGAATTCCATTAGTTGAATTATCGAGTTTTATAACTCAATTATTGATTTTAATAATCATTAATGCTATAATTATATAAAAAAATAATAATAGGAAATTAATTATTATAATTTCCTAGCATTAAACTCATTTTCAAAAACGCCTCAGACGTTAACGCTCAAAACGCCTCAAAACGCTCAAAATCGACTCATCTCAAAATGGTCGCAGTAGGTTCATACTTACTAAATAAATATATTCCATTTAATAAAGGAATTAAGATGGAAATTAATTCCAAGCTTCATCGCTAATAAATTTTCATGAAAAGTCGACGCTCGACACGCTGTTGACGTTAAAATATCGACGAATCATTTCGTAATATTTCAATTCTTTAATTCACGATACTTAGTGAATTATGAAAAGGAATTCGTTATAACGATATCGTATCGAAAACACAAGATTCGATGTCGTAAAAGATAATATACAAAGAAAACCCTAATTACGGGTTTAGAAAACCGTAATCGATATTCGCTTTTCGAATATTACATTCCACCCCTACGAAAAATTTCGTCCCGAAATTTGTATACCTTAGAAAAAAAGTCGGGTATTTTTCCTCATCGCTTCTTCAAGCTCCCACGTGGCTTCTTCGTCTGCGGTGTTCCACAAGACTTTAACTAACGGGATCGACTTGCTCGTAGTTGCCGAACTTTGTGGTCAAGTATGGCTGCGGGTTCTTCCTTATAACTCATGTCCGCCTCGAGGATCACGCCGCCTTGATGAATCACGCTTTGGGTCGTGAACGATTGTAATCGTGAGACGTGAAAACATTATGGACATTCCTAGGTTTGGCGGAAGAGCCAACCTATATGCCATCGGACCTATCCTTTCTAGATCTCATAAGTCCTATAAAATCGGGTCTAAGCTTTCCTTCGTGCCAAACCCGACAATCCTTTTGATGAGAGACCTTAAGAAATACTTTGTCTCCATCCTCAAACCGTAGCTCGATCTACGCAGACGTCAGTAAGATTTCATCCGTCTCCGAGCCTCTTTATCCTCATCCTAATTTGTCGAACGATTTCGATCATTTCACCACCGCATCGTGCCCTATGACTTTTCTCTCACCGACTTCATCCCAATAAAGTGGTGATCTACACTTTTGCCATACAAGGTTTCAGATGGGGCCATGCCGATCGTCGCTGATAATCGTTGTTGTAAGCAAATTCAATCGAGGTAAAATATCTTCCCATTTTGCACCTCAATCCAAAATTACAGCTTCTAAGCATATCTTCTAGCGTTGATCGCTCTCTCCGATTGTCCATCGGTTTGTGGGCGGAATGTCAGATCAAGTTTAATCTGCACCAGCCTTCGCAAGCTAATCCAAAACTGGATGTGAACTTGAGTCTCGATCGAGGTAATAGATTTCGCACTCCATGTAGTCGCATAATTTCCTTAACGCATACCGGGCAACTTATCGATCCATAAGTGCTTTGAATAGGTAAAAGTGAGCACTTTGGTAAGTCCTATCCACAATTACCCATACGGCCGTGTTTCCTTCTCGATTTGGGTAAGCTTGTAACGAAATCCATCGTTATATCGTCCCACTTCCATTCGGGATTTCCAACGGTTGTAACTTCCCATAAGGACGCTGGTGTAAAGCCTTCACTTGTCGACAAACAAGACAACCTTCACGAAGAAGCTATGTCTCGCTTCACGCCTTCCCACCAAAATTTTTCCTTCGTGTCTTGGTACATCTTAGTACCGCCTGGGTGGGCGGTGTAGGGTGTATCGTGAGCCTCACTCATGATTTCGTTCAAGCTCATGCTGTCGTGAACGATATCCTACCTTCAAACAATAAGGCGCTATCGCGCCTTGAAATTCTCAATCCTTCGACCTTAGTCTTTCTCGATCTTTTCCAACTTTTCTCAATCCTTCGTCTCTCGACAATTCTTTTCTTAGATCGAGGTCGCGCGAGTGTAGCGACACAAACACACGATTGTTCCGGTGGTTCAACTAGTTCAATCTTCATTCCGCCAAACTCTTCAACGAGTTTTTCCTCTCAGATAAAGAGACATCCTAACTTGGTACGGCTCTTACGACTCAAGGCGCCACCTACTACATTCGCCTTGCCCGGTGATAGTTAATACCACGTGTAATCTTTACCGCCTGCCATCTTCTTTGTCTCATATTCGATCTCTTTGTTCAAGAAATACTTCAAACTTTTATGATCCGTGAAGATCTCACATCTCACACCATAGAGATGGTGTTCCAAATTTTAGGGTACGAACTACACCGCTAATTCCAAATCGTGGGTCAGTAGTTCACTCGTGGGGTCCGAGTTGTCGAGATGCATAAGCTATCACTTTTCCTTCTCGCATCAAGACACAACCCACCCAGTCTTAGATGCGCTTGTATAGACCACATACCCCTTATCCGCTTCGGGACCGCTAGAACGGTGCACTGTCAATTTTTCTTCGAGTATTTGGAAACTCATCTCGCACTCATCCGTCCAATCAACTTGATTCCTTCCGAGTAGTCGGTTATTGGTCTTGCAATCTTGGAGAATCCTTCGATGAATCTCCTATAGTAACCAGCCTAATCCTAGGAAACTTCTAATTTCGTGTCGTGTTCTTAGGTGATTTCCATTCTCGCACGGCCTCTACTTTAGTCGATCTACTTTTATACCTTCAAGCAGACACAATGTGTCCAAGGAACATAACTTCCTTCACCAAAACTCGATTTGCTAAACTTAGCAAAGAGTCTTTCATTTCTCAAGGTTTGCAAAACCGTCTTAGATGTTCCTCATGATCCTCTTCATTCTTTGAATAAATAAGGATGTCATCTATGAAGACCAAAACAAACTTATCCAAAATGGACTTGAATACTGCTCACGAGGTCCATGAACACGGCCGGTGCATTGGTTAATCCGAATGGCATAACTATGAATTCATAGTGGCCATATCTTGTTCGAATGCGCCTTTCGTACATCTTCGTGCCAGATTTTCAGCTGGTGGTATCTCGACTTAAGATCAATTTTCGAGAATACACCCGCCTCGCAATTGATCAAACAGTCATCAATTCGGTAAAGGGTATTTGTTCTTTAGTGTCATCTTATTTAGTTCTCTATAATCGATGCACATCCTCAAAGAACCATCCTTTTCTTAACAAACAAAACAGCGCCCCAGGCGAAACACTGCCTAATAAATCCTAGATCCAAAAGCTCTTCGATTTGGATTTTCACTTTCTAGCTCCTTTGGGGCCATCCTATAGGCGCCTTCGACACCGGGCTGATCCTGCTCCAAGTCGATGGTAAACTCTAGTAGTCTATCGTGAGGCGCCCCGCAGATTCTCGAAATACGTCCGAAACTCTCTCGACAACTTCAATGTCTTCTACCCGCTTTCGGTTTATCTTCATCATTTAAATAAACAAGGAATGCATGGCATCCCTTCTGGTTCATCATCCTCCTAGCTTGTAGTGCTGACACTATTGGCACTCTTCTTCCCATGCTGATCCCATGGAAATGCGTAGCTTCTTGTCCCGAAAGTGAAACGAAATTTTCCTTTCCTTACAGAGAATCGTGGAATGATTCTTAGCTAACCACCCATTCCTAGGATTATGTCTACATCGTCCATGGGTATTATGTTTAGATCGCTAGCCGTAACCTTAAGTGATCCTAATGTCAACTCTAGGTTCGAGCAAAAGTGGGTAACGGTCATAATCCCTCCTATAGGCGGCGAGATTCTCATATCCTCGGCTTGATTTTTCGACCTAAGGCCCAAGATTTCACGCATGATTTTGCAATAAAAGAATGCGAAGCACCCGTGATCGAACAATACTATAATGTAGGTTGAGAAGAACTCCCATACCGCCAAGTTTCCTTGGTTCTGCTCGCTCGCCTCCCATGCATGGCGTAGGCTCGCCCGAGCCTACCGAGGTGACGGGCGCCGGTCCCGGCTGATTTGGCGGTTGTTGCTCGCCTGTTGCCGCCGCCGGCGCTGGCGCGGTGGTTGCCGCCCGCCGTTGTTGTGGCGGTGCCGCCATTGCGGCGAGGATTTGTTGTCGTGCGCGCCGCCATTGCGGCGCCGCCGGAGTTGTTGTTGTTGAGGCCGTGTTGCCACCGAGTTGCCGGGTTGGGGCGGAACCGCGGGCGGTTGGGGTCAAGTCAGATAGCCTCAACGGCCGAGCATCGCCCGCTGGTTCGGCCTTCCATCCGAACGTGACATCGGGCAATTGTCGCGTAATGCCCGCTCACCCCGCACTTGTAATGCCACCACGCTTGCCGCACACACACCCAGTGCTCTATGGCATCTAGGCATTGAGGTGCCTCGACCGTCCAAGGGTCCCTTGCCGTGGAGCATGAGCTGCCTCTTCCAGCTTTGTCCCCGCACGTGTCGGTTTCGCTTGCCACGGGCGCCAGACTTGTTTCTCCATAGTTTCCGGTTGTTATTTCCGCGTCGGGTCCCGCCCTTTTCCTTATCCGATTACTGTGCAGATTACACTATCTTATTCTCGCCATAGTCGCTTTCAATATCCAAAGCTCGTGCTAGAGCCGTAAGATAGGTCTCCATGGTGGCAAGAGACATGCGATCTCCATTCTTAGCCCTCCTCGAACTTTTCCGACATTTTCAAGTCGGTGTCTACTAGATCCGGTGATATCTCGACATTTCGCAGAAGTGCGATCATAGTCTGTTACGATAATTTTTCTGCTTTTAGCAGAAAAATTCCGCCTTCTTTCCCTTATAGCTTTTGGGATGTACTTTCATACAGCCTCTCTCAAATCCTCCCACGAGAACTCTTCTAGTTGTTCACCAGAAGGTCTTCTTCCGGCCTCCCACCGTGTCACCGGTCCGATGAGTCGGAAAGTAACACACGACATCCTTTCCCGTGCTGCACCTTAAAAGGTGAAAACTGCTCAATGGCCCTAACCCATTGTTCGGCTTCTTCCGGCCCCTTCGTTAAAAACAATGAGGGTTTTGCCTCAAGAATAGTTCTTCGATCCCGCGATCGGGCCGAGGTGAGGCGGTGGTTGGGGATTATCTTCTGTTCTTGTTCGGGATTCTACCCTTCCTCTAGGTCTTCCTCGACCTCCGGGTTCTCTTTCGGGTTTCTTCTGAGGCATTCTCGCTATATAAAACATACCATCGTTAATTATTAAACGCTACAACTTAACAAAATAAGGTTTTCATAGCTTCTTCTTAAAGTGATATAAAAGTAAAACAATTCATCCATAGCATAGACAATTGTCAACAAAAGGCCCCACTGGGTCAAAAATATGTGGATAGATAACCAAGGTTTGTCAAAACAAGATGTCCAACATCGAGAATCATAGAAAATTGAAATAACAAGGTTTCGGCCCATACGGCCAAAAAAAAAAAATCCGAGTCCTAGAACCATGGTATTGAAATAAAGGAAAAGCTAGCACACATGCTAGTCATAACAAAACAATTCTAATTAAAACATCGCCTAAGGTCTCCACGAGTTTCCTTCCTACTCCGCCTTCCTCGTGGTCTTCTCCTTCGAGTCGCCTTCCTCATCCGAATCGCCTCCCGAGGTCGCACTGATGGTCCCGCACCGCTGGCTTCCATCATCGGTATGTCGCGCAGGGTCCAAAGTTATCCGCGCCGTATAAGTCGTAGTTGTGGCGGATCGACCGTAGCATACTCGGCCGGGTCATATCCGTGGAAGGTATCTAATACTCTCATCCGCTGCTGTCCGGTGGAAGGGCTCTTCGCCTTCGGGTGGTGGTGGATCGACGCAGTGGTAGGGGCGTAGCGGCGACGATCTGGTGTCCAAAATCGCCGTGGCAACACGGGCTCTCCCAAGGCTCTGTGGCGGCCGCCTATCCACCAGACATCCTACCTCGCCCACCTTGCATGTGGGTATCACCGATCAACCTGTCTCGAACCTCAAGGTACATCCACCGCGACTCATCACGCCAAGTGTACTCCCGTGAGGAGATAGGTCCCATCGCGCGGCTCCATAGATATCAGATACACGTAAGTCGTGTGACTCACGAACCCAGGCGCATCCCCAATCAAATCATAACCTCGGGAATGCGATAGATGTAGTCTCCGATACCTCTCGCATAACCATCCTGTACAAGGGAGTATAGCTAGAGTCTCTTGATGCCATCGAGTCGGTTGCGCCATAGTTCGCGGCGCCTCCACAACCGAAGGTAGTACGCCAGAACTCACCCAGTCTTCCCCACAACATCCAACTTTCCCTATAGGCAAGATCAACTCCTCGGGTGGGGCATGAGGTCCCACCTCCTCCCAGCGATATAGCGATCTCCTCCATCCGCCACCACGAAAAGAAAACTAACGTAAGTCAACTATCGCCATCTTAAAACGTAGGATAGCATAACGAGAAGCAACTAGGCTAGAACTAACAATTCTATAAGGTAGGCATCATCATAATGTACAATATATACCACAACTTACCTTCTTAGTTTTATCCAAACATATACATATAGCCAATGATATCTTAACATACACTACGAGACCCTTGTCTTATATCAAACACTTAAGCTAGAGTTCAACAGACTCTATCGTATTCTGGAGACAGAATTAGGGATTCTGTTCTTCATAACAATTGAAGATCAGTGTTAGAGTACGTAGGTGCAAACCATGCGTAAATCGGAGTCCCAACGAGGAGATCTAGCTAAAACAAATCTACTGCGCAGTGCAGGAAATTTGCGCGATCGTGCAAAAAATATCAATCAGGGTATGTCGACGTAATACGCTATCATCTTCGGGTTCTTAAGTCGAGGCTGCACATCCCGAAGCCGTAGTGATGTCCATGTCGTGATTCGTGTTGCTGGTCACTCGTGTCGGTGATGATGGAGTGTCGACGCCATTCGCTTAAAGGTTGAGGTCGCCTCGCTCGTCCTTCTCGCCGCCTTCCATCGTCCGTGCTCGGGTATCATTACTTTCATTCTTCCTATCGCTCTTTGTTCGCATAAGGAAAAGAAGTTCGCATTTCACGTTCTTTCACGATACGTGAGCATGCTCCTTAAAGTCTAAGTTCGCCTCATGATAACATATCATTCATCATAAATAAGATTTTGAAAGTCGAAAGTAAAGTTTTATTTGCAAATTTGGAAGCATGATTTCAAAAGACAACCATGATCAACTCATATACATATTAAAATGAATTGCTCATTTCATGTCGATCATTCAACTCGATACTACCATACACTTCCATCTCAATACCGAGCAATTGTATTAGTTCACTTTAAAAATTTTGGAAAATTTTCTTTCGACTTCAAAAAATTTTCAAAATAATAAAATTTCTCAAAAGTTCCTCTAACTTGCTCATCATGTAGAAATTTTCCATTTCACGAGTTTGAGAAAGAAATGCAGCTACCTTTTTCCCGCTGAGCTCGATGATGGAGTGTCGAGAGGAGTCAAGAGGGTTTCAGAAGTCCAAAGACTGATCTGACTTAGAATAAAAGGTCTGGTTTTCAAAGAGCAAAAGCGCCTCGATACCACTGTCACGACCCCATTCCTGACCAACCCGAACCGAGGGCTACTAATACTAGGAGTAGTATTTTAGGGATTACACGGCAAAATAAAATGCATAAGAATAAACTAACATGCTTGAGCGTAATATAAGGTGATGTTATAATGTTTTTGAAAAGGTTTAGCCATCGACCCCAAAACTCGCCCGATCCGATGGGCCTCGATAGTTCATAACATAAAACATAAATAAAGGAGTTCGTAGTATAGCAATGAAAGTGTGTGAATACATATATGACGATATGCATTCAAGTATAACCCAAACATTCAAGTAAATCGCCAGGACACTGACCTCAACACATCCCCATCATCACCATCGAGCTCAACCCGCACATTTAAAACAAACATGCAGGCTAAGTACAAGAAATTGCACTCAGCTGACTTATGCCAAAACATTTGATGATATTTGAATTACGCCAATATCGAGTAAGTCACAAGTGGTTTTAGTTAAATGCCTCAGGCTTACCAAATCATTTTCGCTCAGAACATAGCCTCGCCAGCATTTTCGCGTGTGTATGGTCCGTATCTCATAGTCACAATACATAATAATAATAATTAAATAAACGCCGAGAGTGAGGCCTCCCATCTACGACGCCGTGACCGACCGTAATCCCGCAGACAAGACACAAATACTCTTCAAGCATATGTTAACACAACAGATAGTTCCAACCTTCACGCCAATCCTAGCTGCATTTATCATCCCACAGACCCGACATTAAAAAGGTCAGCGCTACCACAACAATTGATATAATAGTTCCAACTATCTCCATAGCCTCTACCCGCATAATGATAGATCCATACACAAAACGAAACATTTTCGCAGTAATGCAAGAAACATTTGATAAACAAATGTAGTATAAGTGTCAGAATAAATTCATTTGTATGACAAGAAAGTCATATTTTGAAGATAAGAAGTCCATTTTTGAGATAAAAGATAAGGAGCCCACCGACTACGGTTCGTTGTAAAGTCCCAGTTCGATTGTTCGTCCGTAGTCCCGTCACGCTGCTCAGGCCCACACCTTTTACGAAAAATGAGGCTTTAGTACGTCGCTCAAGTCTATCGAGACTTTCAAACTTAAGATGACTTTGATATTTCATATCGATGTGAGACCAATTCCTTAGTGAATTCAATACGCCTCTAACACGATAACATCGAATTGTTCTCGCTCGAGACACGCTCAACGATAAGCACGTTTTCGATATATGGGTTTCATTTATGAAATCTTTTCTTACTAATGAGGTATCATACCACTTAGTATATCTTACGCTGCATCGACGATTTATAACGATAATCGCACGCTTGACTTCAAAAGTCAACGGTCAACACCGTCAACAAAGTCAATGATTTTGACTTTTAAATAGTAATTTCACTATTTTGTTTTATAAATCGAATTTAATCGATTTGAAAACGAAGTCCTATTCCCCATTTATCTTGTAAATCAAGGACTTATAATTATTTTCGCATTTTCAATAACCTTTTATAATTAAAAACAGATTTTGTTTTTAAAACGTTACAAAATGAACGCTTGTCTCAAACATAGCAATCTATGTTTATAAAATTTTGTAATATTTGAAAACTGTCCAGAATATTAATTTACCAAAAATTTATAATTAAACAGTTTTAAAAAGGATTTAATATCCTTATTAATTATCGAAATCTTCGATAATTGTCCCAAAAATAGCAAACGACCCTTGAAAAATTTTCTAATTTAATATAGTGTATTATTATACACTATGGTCCAGAATATGAATTTATTAAATTCATATAGTACTGTTTGCTATTTATTTATATATATACATATATAAATATTCACGGTAATTCCAATAAATAGGGAATAATCACCAAAAATTCCCAAAATTGGTATATACCTATTATAACATCCCAACATCAGTATATAATATTTACATAACCCATAGTTCATCATAACTATTTATTTCTATATATATAATAAAATTTCATGGTAATTATGAGATAATTACCAAATAAATAGCAAACAATTTCTAAAAGCTCAATTCTAAATAAATTCCAACAATTATATACTATGTTTATACACTATAGTATAGTAATGTAACATCATAATATTTATCAAAACTAATTAAATCATCACCTTCAAGAGCATATCACTCACGGTTTATTTGATTTAATTTAGTATTTGATTTCCAAAAATTCTAAAAATTTTACACAATGTATAAACAATATATTAAAGCATTAATACACCATTGCATGTTCAAAAATAAAATCATACACCAACCTATGAAATTAAATTGCTCACGGTAATTTTGCAAAATAAAGTATATGATTTTCAAAAATTCTAATTAAATCATAGAACATATAATCAAGGTTCTAAAGCATTAATATGTCATTACATGCTTGAAATAAAAATTATACATCAAGATATACATATATATATCTCACGGCATTTTTCAAAATTTAAGCTATGGTTTTTCAAAAATTCCTAAATCAATACTATAGTCTTAAATCATATCATAGATCAATAATACATGCTTAGAATATATCAAGAAGTATTCGGCCTTCATTTAACATTTCATAGCATTTTCAAAAATTTATATCAATATATACCATGGTTCGAAAATCATATATATGCAAGATACATTCATGCATTTCATATACCATAACCTATGTTCATCTAAGCATATTCACATGTATTTTTGTAAATAAAATCCTCAAGAACATGTATATAAACAATAGCTCATGCTTAAGAACATTTAAACACATGTGTGCACATATATATATAACTTTCGAAACCTATAAATATATATAAAAAGCTTCCGAAATTTTCAAATATATAGGAGGATAAAAATCAAGCTATAGACCATGTATTACCTTGAGAATGTCTAGATGACAAGAACACTAAATGGTATCAAGTTTGGGAGGAGAAATGGAGGAGAAAAGAAGAACAAAATTTGAAAATGGAGAGGGTGGCTCTCGGTTTGGGAGCAGATTTTGGAGAGGATTTGTGAGTTTTTGTGTGTTTGTAATTTTGAGAAGAATAATGAATAAGGTGAAGAGCCTCTCTCCCTATACCTCTCCTCACTCTCGATTTTCAGCCAAGAATTGGGCAAAATCTGATGCAAATGATGAAGATTATAGTGATGATTAGGCTAAGTAAAAGCTAAGCCATGCATTGGGTAGAAAAAAAGTTGAGTGCATGCTTGTTGTAATAGAGGGCGCACGCGCTTGGGGGTTCAAGGCTGATTTTAATTTCTAATTACACATAATATATGTATTAATCATAGTATAGTTCATAGATATATAATACATGCCAATAAAATAATTAAAACATAATATATGCAATTTTCAAATTACCGATAACAATTATTGAAAAATAGGATTAAAATATAAATTACACCTATTATTGATACTCATGTAATTTTCGTCCCAAATATACACATATATATCATAATATATGATTTAGATATTAAATAATAGCATAGGATAAAATTATTACACATTTCATGAATAAAAACCCTAATTTCGAAAGTTTGGGTTTCAATTTTATAAAAACTGAATCCTTCGATTTTTATGGCTGAAAATCTGATTTAATGCTTAATATTATTCATATATATCATATTATAAAGTTTAGATACCATAGGATAATATAATGGTATCATTTCATGATAAAACCCTTATTTATAAGATTAGGTTTTCAAATTGTAAATAAGAAATATCGAGTTTTAATACTCAATTATTGGTTTTAAAAATAATTAATACTGTAATTATACAAAATAATAATAGGAAATTAATTATTATAATTTCCCGAGCATTAAACTCATCTTTCAAAACGTCTCTAGACGTTAACGTTCAAAACGTCTCAAAACGTTCGAAATCGACTCACCTCAAAATGGTCGCAGTAAGTTCGTACTTACTAAATAACTATATTCCATTTAATAAAGGAATTAAGATGGAAATTAATTCCAAGCTTCAATCGCTAATAAATTTTCATGAAAAGTCGACGCTCGACACGCTGTTTCGACGTTTAAAATATCGACGAATCATTTCGTAATATTTCAATTCTTTAATTCACAATCCTTAGTGAATTATAAAAGGAATTTATAACGATATCGTATCGAAGTCACAAGATTCTATGTCGTAAAAGTTAATACACAAAAAACCCAATTACGGCTCGAATACCGTAATCGATATTCGCTTTTCGAATATTACAAAGACATGTTCATATTAATTTTAATATTACAACCAAGATGACCGAATGCTCCTTAGTATGTTCTAAGCATGTATTATTGATCTATGTTATGATTTAAGACTATGGTATGGATTTAACAATTTTGAAAACCCTAGCTTGATTCTCATGAATACCGTGAACAATATATGTATGTACCTTAATGTATAATTTTTATTTCAAGCATACAATAACATATTATTGCTTTAGAACCTCGATTATATGTTCTATGAATTGATTAGAATTTTGAAAACAATTTGCACACTTTCTTGAAAATACCGCGAGCATATAAGTTGTATATGTCATGTATGATTTTATTTTTAACATGCAATGGTGTATTAATGCTTTAGTATATTGTTTATGTATTGTGTGAAATTATTAGAATTTTTGAAAATCAAATACTAAATTAAATCAAATAAACCATGAGTGATATGCTCTTGAAGGTGATGATTTAATTAGTTTTGATAAATATTATGATGTTATATTACTATACTATAGTGTATAAACATAGTATATAATTGTTGGAATTTTTGAAAATCAAATAACATTTTGAATCCAAAAAGCCGAGAGCTATTGAGCTCCATATGGTGATGATTCAAATGTTTTTGGTTGATGTTATGATGTTATAATGTTATAGTATAATGTTTAATCATGTTGGAATTTATTTGGAATTTTTAGAAATTGTTTGTTAATTATTTGGTAATTATCAAGTAATTACCGTGAATATTGCTATATATTATCAAATGAATGGTTATGGTGAACTATAGGTTATATTGGTGATGTATATTGATGTTGGGATATTATACTAGGTATATATCAATTTTGGGAATTTTGGATAATTATTCCTAATTATTGAAATTACCGTAAGTATATATATGTATATATTAATAAATAGCAACAATATCATATGAATTTTATAAATTCATATTCTGGACCATAGTGTATAATAATGCACTATATTAATTTAGAAAATTTTCAAAAGTCATTTGACATTTTTAAATTAATTATCGAAGTTTTCGATAATTAATAAGGATTTTAAACCTTTTAAATCAGTTTATTAATAAAATATTTGTTAAATTAATATTCTGGACATAATTAAATTTTACAAAATTTTATAAACATAGATTGTTATGTTTGAGACAAACGCTCATTTTATAACGCTTTAAAACCGAAATTTCGCTTTTATTTATAAAAGGTTTATTAAATGCAAAATTATTTATAAGTCCTCGATTTACATGATAAACCGAGAATAGGAATTTACGCTTTCAAATCGATCAAATTCGATTTATAAAACGAAATAGTAAGAAATTACTATTTGAAAATCAAAATTGTCGACTTTGTCGACCAAAGGTCGACTTCGCTGACTTTTTAAGTCAAACGCATTTATTTTACGATTATAAATACGCCAAGACGCTGTGAAGATATACTAATTGAGTATGATACCTCATTAGTAAGAAAAGATTTCACAAATGAAATCCATATATCGAAAACGCATTTATATCGCCGAACGATCTCGGCGAACGAGAACAATTCAATCAGATACGCAGTTAGAGACGTATCAATTCACTAAGGAATTCACTACATCGATATGAAATATCAAGTTTATCTTAGTTTTGAAAGTCTCGAGACTTGAGCGACGCACTAAAGCCTCGCCAGAAGGCGGACGCAAACGCGACTAGATTGTGACGAACGATCGAACCTGTGACTTTTACAACGAACCATAGTCCAGTGGGTTTCTTATCTTCAAAATGCGGCCTTGTTCTTACCCCACTAAATGTGACTTTACCGTTATTCCAAATGAGTTTATTTACAAGACTTATTCTACAACCTGCTTAACAAATGTTTATCGACACCGCCAAAATATTTCGCTTTGTGTATGGATCCTATCTGTCATTGCCTGGTAGGGCCGGAAGATGGTCGAACTATTATATCATTTGTTGTGGTAGCACCCAACCTTTTAAATGTCGGGTCCCGTGTCGATGATAAATGCCCGCTAGATCGGCGTGAAGGTTGGAACTATACCGTGTTAACATATGCTTGCAGAGAGATGATGTAGGCCGACGGGATTACGGTCGTCACGGCGTCAGAGATGGGAGGCCTCCTCTCGACGCTTATTATTTAATATTATTATGTATCAGACTATGAGATACGGACCATACACACCAAGAAAATGTCGCAAGCTACTTTTATGAATCGAATGATTTTAGTAAGACAAGGCCTTTCAACTAAAACCCTCGCGACTTACTCGATTTTGGCAACAGTAATTGAAATTATCAAATGTTTTGGCATGAGTGCACCGAGTGCAATTTCGGACTTAGCCCCGCATGTTTGTTTTTAAACGTGCAGTTGAGTCTCCGCTGGTGATGATGGGAATGTGTTGAGTGAGTCCAAAGGTCCTCGACCGATTTATCTAGAATTTGTGGTTTATACCTTGAATGCATATCGTCATATATGTATTCACACACTTTCCGCTCTATACTCGAACTCCTTTATTTATGATTTATGTTTATAAACTATTGAGGTCCAACGGATCGTGCCAAGTTTTGGGGTCCATGGCCTAAAACCTTTTAAAAAAAACATTATGACATCAACTCATATCCTGCTCAAGCATGTTAGTTTATTTTTATCTTTATTTTATCCATGTAACCCCTAAAATACTACTCCTAGTATTAGTCGCCTCCACCGGGTCGGTCCGGAGGGGTCGTGATGTAAGTGGTATCGAGCGCTTTTGCTCTTTGTAAACCCAAATCCTTTTATTCTCGAGTCTAGATCGAGTCATCGACTTCTAGAAATCTACCCACCTCTCAACACTCCATCACATCGAGCTCAACCGGAAAAAGGTAATCGATTTCTTTCTCAAACTCATGAAATGGAAAATTTCTACATAATGAGCAAGTTGGAAGAACTTTGAAAGGTTATGTTATTATAAAATTTTTGAAGTTGAGCAAGAAAATTTTTCCAAAATTTTGAATCAACTAATGCAAGTGCTCATGTATCGAGATGAAAGTGCATGGTAGTATCGAGTGAATGATCAACATAGGATGAATGAATCCATTTTGATATGTATATGAGTTGATCATTATTGTCATTTTGAAATCATATTTCCAAAATTTTCAAATAAGACTTCACTTCCAACTTTCAAAATTTTGTTTATGATGAACGATATGTTATCACGAGACTAACTTAGACTCTAAGAAGCATGCTCACGATCGTGAAAGAACATAGAAGTACGAACTTCTTTTCCTTATGCGAACAAAAGAACGATAGGAAGAATGAAAGTGACGATACCCTTGAGCACGGACGACGAAAGACGAGCGAGAAGGATGAACGAGGTCGACCTCAACCTTAAAGTCGAACGACGCCAGCACTTCATCATCACTCGACACGAGTGAGCAGCAACACAAATCATGACATGGACGCCACTTACGGCTTCAGAATGTTCAGCCTCGACTTAAAGACCCGTCTATGGTAGGCGATTACGACGACGCACGCCTCGATTTACATTTTTGAACGATCGCGCAAATTTCCTGCACTGCGCAGTAAATTGTTTTAGCTAGATCTCTCTCGTTAGGACTCGATTTACGCATGGTTTTCACCCACGCATTCTAACGCACTGATCTTAATTTGTTATGAAGAACAGAATCCCAAATTCTGTCTCCAGAATACGATAGAGTCTGTTGAACTCTAGCTTAAGTGTTTGATATAAGACAAGGATCTCGTAGCGTATATTAAGATATCATTAGCTTATATGTATACGCTTGGGTAAGACTAAGAAGGTAAGTTGTGGTGTGTATTGTACATTATGATGTTGCCTACCTTATAGAATTGTTAGTCCTAGCCTAGTTGCTTCTCGTTATGCTATCCTTCTGCTTTGAGACGACGATAGTCGACTTACGTTAGTTTTAATCGCGGGCAGATGGAGGAGATGCGCTATATCGCTGGGAGGAGGGTAGGACCTCATGCCCAACCCGAGGAGCTGATGCGCACCTATAGGGAATGTTGGATGTGCGCCGGGAAGACCTAGGCGAAGTTTCGCATCTACCTTCTTGTGGAGAACGCCCGAGCCTATGGCGCAACCGACACGATGGCATCAAGAGACTCGCTATACTCCTCGCACACGGGACGGTTATGCCCGAGAATTATCGGCGATTATATTTACCGGCAAAGGCGCTGACCGATCGGAGACCGCCTATACTTGTAAGTCACCTGACTTACGTGTACAGTATCTACGGAGCCGCACCTATGGGACCCTATCTCCCTCCACGGGAGTACACTTGGCGTGATGAGTCGCCAGAATGGTTATACACGGAAGCCCCGAGGCAGATCGACCCGGTGATACCTCTATACCGGATTGATGAGGGTAGGTTATACCAGGTCGATAGGCCAGCACGCCCTAGAGCGCTGGGGGAACCCGTGTTCCCTCCATTACCGGTTGGACATCCAGTACGTCCGCCGCTGCCACCCTTACTACCCATGGGAGTTCTCGTACCGCCAGTAGAGCATTACCGCCCGACAGCGCGGGCGAATGCGACGGACGCTTTCAACCCCATGCGTGACATACCCATGGTGGAAAACCACGGAGCGGGACCATCCAGGGGACTACCCCGCGAACATTACCGACAGCGAAGACGACTCCGAAGAAGAGGAAGATCCCGAGGAGGACGAGCAGTGGGAGAATGCATGATGCAGGCACCGAATGAAGCTTAGATAGATTTTTGTTATGTTAAGCTTCCGTTGTTTTCCCTATTTCTATGTTTGGATCTGATGGTTCTAGAACAATATTTTTTTTTGGGAGACCGTGTGGGCCCGAGACCTTGCCATTTCGTTTTTCTTGCGATTCTTGATGATAGAACATCTTGCTTTTGGCAGACCTTGATTACCTATCTATATATTTTTGACCCAAGTGGGGTTTTTGGTGACAAATTGTCTATGTTAAGGATGAGTTATTTTATTTTGGTATCGTTTTGAGGAGAAGCTATGAAAACCTTATGTTGTTAAGTTGTAAGCGTTTAGTAATTAACGATAATATGTTTTATATAACAGAATGCCTCCGAGAAGAAACCCAGAAAGAGAACCCAGAGGTCGAGGAAGACCTAGAGGGAGGGGTAGAATCCCCGAGCAAGAACAAGAGGATAATCCCCAACCACCGCCTCCACCTCAACCCGATCGTAGGATCAAGAACTATTTCGAGGCAAACCCTCCTGCTTTTAACGGAAAGGAAGCCCGTAAGAAGCCGAACAATAGGTTAGAGCCATTGAACGGATTTTACCTTCTTAAGGTGCACGCACAGAAAGGATGTCAGATGTTACTTCCACCGATCGACCACCGACTTCAGGGGAGGCCGAAGAAGACATTTTCAAATTGAATGCCTTGAGGAATTCTCGTGGAGGATTTCAAGAGGAGTCAGTATGAGAAGTACATCCCTAAGAGCTATAAGAGGAAGAAAGAGGTGAATTTTTCCCGCTTAAACAAGAAAGGATGTCTCAGGATCGACTATGATCGCACTTTCTCGCGAGATGTCGAGATATGCACCGAATCGTGGACACCGACTTGAAAATGTCGGAAAAGTTCGTGTCGTGGCTAAGAATGGAGATACGCATGTCTCTTGCCACCCACGGAGACCTATTCTTACAATCAAGCTCTCACACGAGCTGATATTGAGGCGCCATGACCGAGAATAAGTCGGTGTCATCTCGTGCACACGGTAATTTGACAAAGGAAAAGGAATCAGAGCCCAACCGCTGGAATAACAACCGCGAAACTATGGAGAAGCAAGTCACAAGCGCCCGTGGCAAGGAAACACGGCAACAGGACAGAGCCGAAGAGAGCAGCTTATGCTCCACCGCAAGGGGACCACAGAACAATCGAGGGCACCACAATGCCCTAGATACCATAGAGCACACAAGGTGTGTGCACGGCAAACGTGGTGAGCTGTTACTAGTGCGGGCAAACGGACATTACGCCAACAATTGCCCAAAGGTCACGCTCGATATAAGGCCAACCAACCGGCAATGCTCACCACTAAGGGCTATACAACCAACAACACCGCCGCGTAGCCCAGCCCCAACCCCGCAACTCCAAAGGGCAACAACCCCACCTCAACAACAACTCCAACAACAAGAATAATGGCAAAGAACAAGAAAGAATAAATCCCGCAACAGCAAGTGGCAACAACCAACGCAACATCAGAGGCGCCAACCACCGCGACGACAAAGAACGGCAACAACAAAGAAGAGCCTGCATGTGAGCCGCAGAATCAGCAAGGACAATGCCCTGTCACCAAATTTCTGCACAAAGCTAGAGCCTACGCCTTGCATAGGAGGCGAATCTAACAAAACCAGGGAAACTCGATGTATGGGAGTTCTACTCAACGCACTGTTATAGTATTGTTCGACACGGGTGCTTCAGATTCTTTTATTTCAAAATCATGCGAGAAATGCCGGGCCTTAGGTCCGAAAGGTCAAACCAGATATGAGAATCTCATCGCCCATAGAGGGATTACGATCATACGCACTTTTGCTCGAACCTAGAGTCGACATTAGGATCACTTAAGGTTCGCTAACGATCTAAACATAATACCCATGGACGATGTAGACATAATCCTAAGAATGGATCAAGTTAGCTAAGAATCATTCCACGATTCTATGTAAGGAAAGGAAAATTTCGCTTCACTTTCCTCGGACAAGAAGCTACGATTTCCACGGAATCGCAGGGAAGAAGAGTTCGATCGATCGGCTCTACAAGCAAGGAAGATGATGAACCAGAAAGGATGCCATGCATTCCTTGTTCACTTGAACGGAGAGGATAAACCCGACGCGCGGGTAGAAGACATAGAAGTTGTCCAAGAGTTTTCGGATGTGTTACCCGAGAATCTACCAGGACTGCCTCCTGATAGACAACTAGAGTTTACCATCGATTTGGAGCCCGGATCAGCCCCAGTGTCGAAGGCGCCCTATAGGATGGCCCCAAAGGAACTAGAAGAGCTGAAAATCCAAATCCAAGAGCTTTTAGATCTAAGTTTCATTAGGCCGAGTGTTTCACCTTGGGGAGCGCCTGTTTTGTTTATTAAAAAAAAGGATGGTTCTTTGAAGATGTGCATCGATTATAGGGAGCTAAATAAGATGACACTAGAGAACAAATACCCTTTACCCAGAATTGATGACCTGTTTGATCAATTGCGAGGAGCGGGTGTATTCTCTAAAATTGATCTTAAATCAGGATACCATCAGCTGAAAATACGGTCCGAAGATGTACCTAAGATCTGCTCGAACCAGATATGGCCACTATGAGTTCATAGTTATGCCATTCGGATTGACCAATGCACCACCGTATTCATGGACCTCATGAATGTAGTATTTCATCCATTTTGGATAAATTTGTTTTGGTCTTCATAGATGATATCCTTATTTATTCAAAGAATGAAGAGGATCATAGGAATATCTAAGAACGGTTTTGCAAACCTTGAGAGTAGAAAGACTCTTTGCTAAGTTTAGCAAATGTGAGTTTTGGTCAAGGAAGTTATGTTCCTCGACACATCGTGTCTCAAAAGGTATAAAAGTAGATCCAACAAAGTCGAGGCTGCAAGAATGGAAATCACCAAAGACTCAAGACGAGATTAGAAGTTTCCTAGATTAGCTGGTTACTATAGAGATTCATCGAAGGATTCTCCAAAAATTGCAAGGCCAATAACCCGCCTACTTCGAAGGGAATCAAGTTCAATTGACCGATGAGTGCGAGACGAGTTTCCAAATACTCAAGGAAAAATCACCAAGGCACCAGCCTAGCAATCCCGTGTTTGACAAGGGTATGTGGTCTACACAGACGCATCTAAGACCGGACTGGTCAGTGTTTGATGCAAGAAGGAAAAGTGATAGCTTATGCATCCCGACAACTCGTAGACTCACGAACCGAACTACCCAACCCACGATTTGGAATTAGCACGCAGTTCATGCCCTAAAATTTGGAGACACCATCTCTATGGTGTGAGATGTGAGATCTTCACGGATCATAAAAGTTTGAAGTATTTCTTCAACAAAGAGATCTGAATATGAGGCAAAGAAGATGACTAGAATTAGTAAAAGATTACGATCGTGGTATTAACTATCACCCGCAAAGTGAATGTAGTAGTCGACGCTGAGTCGTAAGAGCCATACCAAGTTAGGATGTCTCTTTATACAAGAGGAAAACTCGCAAGAGTTTGGTAGACGAGGATTGAACTGGTAGAACCGCCGAGACATCAGAGTCAGTCGCCACACTCACACCGGTATCTCGACCTAAGAAAAGGATTGTCGAGAGGCAAAGGATGGAGGAAAAGTTGAAAAGATCCGAGAAAGACTAAGGTCCAAGGATTCAAGAATTTCCAAGAGGCGCCGGATAACGCCTTATTGTTTGAAGGTAGGATATGCGTTCGACGACGCAGAGCTTTAAACGAAATCATGAGCGAGGCTCATGATACGCCCCACACCGCCCACCCAGCAAGACTAAGACGTACCAAGACCAAGGAAAAGTTTTGGTGGGAAGGCATGAAACGAGACATAGCTTTCAGAGAACGCCTTGTTTGTCAACAAGTGAAGGCACTACACCAACGTCCCTACGGAAATTACAACCGCTGGAAATCCTCGAATGGAAGTGGGATGATATAACGATGGGTTTCACAAGCTTACCCAAATCAAGAAGGGAAACACACCATATGGGTAATCGTGATAGACTTACCAAGAGTGCTCATTTCACCGATTCATAGCACTTATGGATCCGAGAAGTCGCCCACCAGCACGTTAAGGAAATTGTACGACTACATGGAGTGCCAAAATCTATTACCTCTGATCGAGACTCCAAGTTCACATCCAGATTCTGGATTAGCTTGCAGAGAGAACTGGGTACAAGATTAAATTTCAAGACAAAGATTCCACCCACAAACCGATGGATACTGAAAGAACGATCCAAACGCTAGAAGATATGCTTAGAACTGTAATTTTGGATCGAGGTGCAAAATGGGAAGATATTTTACCTCTTATCGAATTTGCTTACAACAACAAACTATCAAGCGACGATCGGCATGGCCCCACACGAAGCCTCAGATGGCAAGAAGTGTAGATCACCACTTTATCGGGATGAAGTCGGTGAGAGAAAAGTCATAGGGCTCGATGCGCAGAACTAAATGATCGAGATCGCTCGACGATTAGGTCGAGGATAAAAGAGGCTCAGACGTACAGTAAATCTTACCGATACGCGAGATCCGAGATACGCTTTGAGGATGGAGACAAAGTATTTCTAAGGTCTCCATCGAAAGGGATTGTCGTGTTGGCCCGAAAGGGAAGCTTAGACCCCGCTTTATAGACCTTATGAGATCCTAGAAAGGATAGGTCCAAGAGTTTATAGGTCGGCTCTTCCGCCAAACCTAGGGAATGTCCATAATGTTTTTCACGTCTCGCAATTACGAAAATACGTTCACGACCCGAAGCATGTTATTCATCAAGACGACTTGATCCTCGAGCCAGACATGAGCTATAAGGAAGAACCCGCAGCCATACTTGACCACAAAATTCAAAGAATCATGAGCAAGTCGATTCCGTTAGTCAAAGTGTCATGGAGACACCACGACAAGAAGAAGCCACGGGAGTTTGAAGAAGCAATGAAAGAACGATACCCCGATTTGTTTTTCTAGAGGTATACAAATTTCGGGACGAAATTTTTCGTAAGGGGGGTGGAATGTAATATTCCAAAGAAACGAATATACGATTACGGTATATTAAACCCGTAATTAGGTTTTGCCGATTTTATTTTTATTTTACGACATCGAATATTGTGAATTGATACGATATCGTTATAACGAATTCCTTTTCATAATTCACTAAGGATTGTGAATTAAAGGATTGAAATATTACGAAATGATTCACAATGTATTTTAACGTCAAACGCAGATCGAACGTCAAAGATTTCATGAAATTTTCTCGAGCAAAGAAGCTTGGGATTAATTTCCATCTTAATTCCTTTATTAAATGGAATATAATTATTTAGTAAGTGTGAACTTATCGCACCATTTTAAGATGAGTCGATTTTGAACGCTTTGAGACGTTAACGCCAACGCCTGAGACGCTTTGAAAATGAGTTTAATGCTCGGAAATTATAATAATTAATTTCCTATTATTATATTATATAATTACAGTGTTAATAATTATTAAAATCGAATTTTAGCATTTAAACTCGATAATTTCAATATTAATTTTCAAAACCCTAAACTTGTAAATTAGGGTTTTATCACATGTAATGATACCATTAAATTATCATATGGTATCTAAACTATATAATATGATATATATGGATATTATTAAGTATTAAAATCAGTTTTGAACCATAGAAATCGATGATGACTATTTATATAATTTCAAACCCTATTTTCAAATTGTGGTTTTTATGTGCTTGAAATGTGTAATAATTTTATCCTATCTAAATCATATATTATGATATATATGATCGAAAATTACATGAGTATCAATAATAGGTGTGATTTATATTTTAAATCCTATTTTTCTTATTTATTTTCGTAATTTCGATTTTGTGCCTAAGTGATGATTTAATTATTTTATGGTCAGATTATATATCTATGATCATGTATGATATATATAATGTATTATTGTACAAAACAAAATTAAATCAGCCCTTGAACCCCATAGCCGCCGCCCATCATCATTAAACAAGCATGCACTCCACCTTTTTTCACCCAACGCACGGCTTACCTTTTACTTAGCCTAATCATCACTATAATCCTCATCATTTGCATCAGATTTTGTCCATTTTCTTGCTGAAAATCGAGAGGAGAGAGAGATATTATAGCAAGACTCTTCACCCAACACCCCACACTCATTATACATTTTCTCCATTTTGAACTCATTTTTACTCTCCATTTCTCCATTTTTCATTGAAAATCGAGAGCCTCTCCCCATTTTTCTAAAGCTTCATCTCTTCTTCTCTCCATTTCTTCTACACAAAGCTTGATATCTCTATTATTCTTGTGTTCCCATACCATTTCTAAGGTAATACATGGACCATAGTTTCGATTTTACTCCTCTTTATTCAAGAAAATCAAACATGTTTTAGATGAATATGTATGTGTGTTCGAAATTTTCATAGTATGTATATATATGTTTAAATGTTCTTGAGCATGAGCCATTGTTTATATACATGTTCTTGAGGTTTTTATTTACAAAAATATGAGGATATATGATTAGATGAACATAGGATATGGTATATGAAATGTATGAATGCATCTTGACAATATATGATTTTCGAACCATAGTACATGTTCATATTAATTTTCAAAAATTTTATAAAAGGTACCAAGATGACCGAATGCTCCTTAGTATGTTCTAAGCATGTATTATTGATCTATGTTATGATTTAAGACTATGGTATGGATTTAACAATTTTTGGAAAACCCTAGCTTGATTCTCATGAATACCGTGAACAATATATGTATGTACCTTAATGTATAATTTTTATTTCAAGCATACAATAGTATATTATTGCTTTAGAACCTTGATTATATGTTCTATGAATTGATTAGAATTTTGAAAACCAATTGCACACTTTCTTGAAAATACCGTGAGCATATAAGTGTATATGTTGGTGTATGATTTTATTTTCAACATGCATTGGTGTATTAATGCTTTAGTATATTGTTTATGTATTGTGTGAAATTATTAGAATTTTTGAAATCAAATACTAAATTAAATCAAATAAACCGTGAGTGATATGCTCTTGAAGGTGATGATTTAATTAGTTTTGATAAATATTATGATGTTATATTACTATACTATAGTGTATAAAATAGTATATAATTGTTGAATTTTTGAAAATCAAATAACATTTTGAATCCAAAAGCCGAGAGCTATTGAGCTCCATATGGTGATGATTCAAACGTTTTGGTTGATGTTATGATGTTATAATGTTATAGTATAATGTTTAATCATGTTGGAATTTATTTGGAATTTTAGAAATTGTTTGTTAATTATTTGGTAATTATCAAGTAATTACCGTGAATATTGCTATATATTATCAAATGAATGGTTATGGTGAACTATAGGTTATATTGGTGATGTATATTGATGTTGGGATATTATACTAGGTATATATCAATTTTGGGAATTTTGGATAATTATTCCTAATTATTGAAATTACCGTAAGTATATATATGTATATATATTAATAAATAGCAAACAATATCATATGAATTTTATAAATTCATATTCTGGACCATAGTGTATAATAATGCACTATATTAATTTAGAAAATTTTTCAAAAGTCATTTGACATTTTTAAATTAATTATCGAGTTTTCGATAATTAATAAGGATTTTTAAATCCTTTTTAAATCAGTTTATTAATAAAATATTTGTTAAATTAATATTCTGGACATAATTAAATTTTACAAAATTTTATAAACATAGATTGCTATGTTTGAGACAAACGTTCATTTTATAACGTTTTAAAAACCGAAATTTCGTGTTTTATTTATAAAAAGGTTTATTAAATGCGAAATTATTTATAAGTCCTTGATTTACATGATAAACCGAGAAATAGGACTTTACGTTTTCAAATCGATCAAATTCGATTTATAAAACGAAATAGTAAGAAATTACTATTTGAAAGTCAAAATTGTCGACTTTGTCGACTGTTGTCGACTTCGCTGACTTTTTGTCAAACGACGATTTTACGATTATAAATACGTCTCAGACGCAGAAGATATACTAATTGAGTATGATAATTATTAGTAAGAAAAGATTTCACAAATGAAATCCATATATCGAAAAACGACTTATACGCCGAACGATCTCGATGAATCGAGAACAATTCAATCAGATACGTTGTTAGAGACGTATCAATTCACTATGAATTCAGTCACATCGATATGAAATATCAAGTTTATCTTAGTTTTGAAAGTCTCGAGAGACTTGAGCGACGCACTAAAGCCTCGCCAGAAGCGTGGACGCAAACGCCGCGATCGGATTGTGACGAACGATCGAACCTAGGACTTTTTACAACGAACCATAGTCCAGGTGGGCTTCTTATCTTCAAAATGTGGGCCTTGTTCTTACCCCACTAAAATGTGACTTTACTGTTATTCCAAATGAGTTTATTTACAGCACTTATTCTTTAAAATTTTGGAAAACCCTAGCTATATTTATTAAAAATACCGTGAGTCATGACTGACACTTGGTGTATAATTTTATTTCAAGCATACAACGTCATATTAACGCTTAGAACCTTGTTTATATGTTCTATGATTTATTTAGAATTTTTGAGAACCATATGTCACGGCCCCACTCAGGATGACCCGGAGTGAGCGGACTATTATTAGGAATATAGAACTTAAGATTAAACATACACTTATACAATTTAATTCAAAAGGGCTTAGCCAACAGATCCAAAGGATATAACGATCTGAAAGACTTCATAGTTCACATTGTTATAATATCCAACATGAAATTAAAACAGTTCAGAGTTTGCAGCGGAAAGTGTGTGAATACATATATGACGATATGTATTCAAGGTTATCCATTCCTAACGAACATTAAGGACATATGGCTTTCTCAACATTCCTCCATCATCAGCAACCGAGCTCAACCTGCACATTTAAAAACAAACATGCAGGGCTAAGTACAAAATTTTGTACCCAGTGGACTTATGCCGAAAACATTTTATTTTCATTTAGTTACTCGCTAATATAGTGGTAAGACACAAGGGTTTTATTTGAAAATGCCTCAGGCTTACTAAAATATTTCACGAGTTTATAAAAGTTGCTCGCCAAGCATTTTCGTGTACGTAATCCATATCCCTTATTATCATGTCATCACATTATCATAGTCGAAAGTCGTGAAGGAGGCCTCCTTCACGACCCCGCGACCGCCGTGAATTGTCCTTACAAAGACACAAATACCATCGCAGTACACGCTAATCCTAGCTGTATAAGTTCTTCCCAAGATAGGATCCGATATCGATTTTCATTCATAAGTTGGGAATAACCCATTAACATCACATCATACATGGATAGATACGACACACAAAACGTAAACATTTTGGCGGTGTAATCATTTAAAGAATTTTAGCATTAGTCAAAAGCACCGTAAACAAAGACGCTTGAAAAGAGCAAGAAAGTTGTTCCATTTTGGTAATAAAGCCCACCGAAATTATTGTTCGCCCTTATCGCTTTCCTTGCTCGCCAACGCCCACCGGTGCGTCATTCACACCTTTATATAAAAAGGATGCTTTAGTACGTTGTTTACGTAATTCGGCACTTATCAAGTCTCGTAATATAATTCGATATTTCATATCGACGCCAATCAATTCCTTAACTAATTTAATTCATTTCTCGTCACAGATCAATTTAACATTTCGCTCTTCGATAGAAACGAGATATGTGTTATAAATGACCAATTTACCCTCTTAGTAAATGGTCCAACGCTTCTCACGCTTTTCGATCTCATGACTTTAAACATGAAATCTTTTCATATTAACATGATATCATTAGTAAATGATACGCCTTACGATATTTGCGTATTTATCGAACGCCTTTCAGACGCTGATTTCAAAAGTCAACAATTTTGACTTTTCCTTAGTAATTTAATTACTAAGTCTTATTTTAATATTAAATTTTTTGAAAATCAATTTCTAATTGATTTCTTTTATAAACTGTTTTAATATGTTTAAAAATAATTTTTTTTTAAACATATAATTCATTATAATAATGAATTTAAGGATTAAAATCCTTATTTGAAATTAAAAATAGCTCACGGCTATTTTAATTTTTGACAATCTATTATTTTCGAAAATTATCCAATAATTTCCAAATATGTCTAAAATATTATTAGACATATAATTTATTAATAAACTTGATTAAAAAGGATTTAAAAATCCTTAAAAATCCTTGAACAGTCTCGGTAATTTTAATAAATTACCAAACAATGTCCAAAAATTTTTCTAATATTATATAGTGTATTAAAATACACTATGGTCATTAATATGTCATAAGATCAACTAAACATTGTTCAATTATCACTTTATTGTTAATGTAAAGCCTCGGCATTTTTAATAAAATGCTCCATAATTTCATTAAATATCCAATAAATTAACATAAGGTCCAAACATTAGTCCATAATATATCTATGTCACATAATCTACTATATAACAATGTTATGTCATATAATTTGTCCCATAGCTTTCGGCATTTACATAATATTCAACAAACAAGTTTGTAAAATTCCCAAAATTACAATATGCATATAAACTATATTGTAGTAACATTACAACATAACAATTATCAAAACCAATTTATTCATCACCTTAATGAGCTTAGCTCTTGGTTTATTTGAATAAAATAGGTAATT
Organism: Salvia rosmarinus; assembly: GCA_036937905.1. Classification (NCBI taxonomy): domain Eukaryota; kingdom Viridiplantae; phylum Streptophyta; class Magnoliopsida; order Lamiales; family Lamiaceae; genus Salvia; species Salvia rosmarinus. Next base: position 37,694,387 of record CM072821.1, read on the forward strand.
GATTTTCAAAGTTTCCAATAACAATCCAAAATGCATAAAACATATCCTAAGCTAATAATTTAGCATTGTATGTACTCAATAAAAATCACACATCAATGTATATATATATATATAGCCTCAGATTTTCAAAACAATTGATAAGATTTTCTAAAATTTCCAATAAATGTCTATACATTCTTAGTTTATCATAACTCAAGATTAACACCTTGCATGTACAAAATAAAATCATACACACATATATATACATATATATATGTTTCGGCTTTCTCAAAACAATAGGTAGGATTTTCTAAAAATTTCAAATAAATCATAGGGTGCATAAATCATACTCAAGATCAATAATACATCATTGCATGTTACAAATCAAAATTATAATTCAACATATATTACACATATGCTTCGGCCTTTTTCAAGAATTTGATACAAAATTTTCCAAAAATTTCCAATTAAATTACCATAGACTTCAATATCATCATAGAGTAACTATATATCATTGCATGTCTCATATACACATCATTCATTAACATATACTTATATATGTATGTTCGGTCATTTCTTTTTTTAAATATAGCAAGAGTGCTTCAAAAATTCTCAATTAATTTACATTCATTTCCAATATATCAATAATCAACAATATCACATTGCATGTACAAAATAAATTTTTATACACCAACATCGCATATATTACCCCTCGCTATTTTGAAAAATAACATAAGCTTTTTCAAAGTTTTAAATAAATACTTATGAACATATTTAACATCCTAAATCCACAATTCAAACCCAAATAATACTCTCAAGTCATCGGTCATTACTCAAAATTTTCAACCATGTTTAGATAAATTTTTAAAACACAATCTAAGCTTCAAAACATCATGCTACACCCTCTTAGAACATCACATAGCCATGGATTCGAAAGTTTTTCACATTAGATCATACATGCAAGACTTAGAAGGAATAAGAACACAAGCACTCATATTTACCTATCATCAACTACTATATGTACACAAGATCTTTCAAAATTAAAAAGTCAAGAACACATGCAATGCCCTTGCACCATGTTCGACAGTTTTCAAAAGAGAAGGTTATGGTTGAATCGATTCCTACCTGGATATATGGATTAATGGTACAATATACAAGATAGTAGAGTGTTGTATAGAAGATGGGAAGAGAATTCAAGCTTGGTAATGGGGATAAGCTCTCGTTATGCAGTAAAACGTAGAGGAAAATGATGTTTGAGAGAGAAGAAGAAGGAGAGATTGAGAGAGATAATGGTGGAGTGTTTGAGTGAGTGAGGGAATGAATTAAAACTGAACAAGACCCCCCCTATTATCCCTCACTCTCGGCCTCTCTCCCCCAATACAACACAAGACTCTTCACCTTTTAATACTAGTTTATTCACTAATGGGTTCCCAATCATTAGTGTCTTACACACTATCTTGGAAATAGCTAGATTACATCATTAGAGGGAGATTTGTTGTTAAAAAAAATCTGAATTTATACTTACATGCATGCAATAGTGAGATAAATGGAACAATTAAAATTTGTATACCCATATATGTGCCTCTCGGCCATTAGGCCAATTAATGGTTAAAAATCCTGGTTTCATGCTAATTATTGATGTATAAATCGTAATATATGATTTAGATGATATTTAATATCATAGGTTAACTTAATAGTATAAAGGAAGAAGATAATTCAACTTATATACAAATATAAACGGCTATCGGCCATTTAATTAAATCATAGGTTAAAATTTTTATTTCAGGTCATTAGTAGGTATATACACTTTGGTATATAATTTTATATGATAATTATATCATAGGATAATTAAAAGAGTACTTAATTTCGAAGAAACCCTAATTTCAATAATTTAGGTTTTCAAATCGCTTTGATATAAATATTAATTCAAATGTTCAAGCATTAATTAAATGCTTATTAGTACTGTAATATCATAAAAAACCATAAGAAATAATTTCTTAAAGTTTCTTGATCATTAAAACCATCGCTCATCTTATCTCTAAACGCTGACGCTTGAAAACGCCGCAAAACGTTACGATCGACTCATCTTTAAACCGGTCGAAATACTGTAATCTCATTATAAAAATATTCCATTATTGATGGAATATAATTCCAAGCTTGATTGCTTAAGAAAAGTCGTGACATTTCACCAGTCGATATGCATTCGACGTTAAAAATGTACTGCCGATAAAAGTTAGAACTTTCGATTTCTATCATTCACTAAATTGAGTGAGTGTGTAATAGGAAATTGTTCCTTTGTAAAAATATGAAATCATGTTCGATTTCTTATCTGATTTGGTTTCACGGCAAAATTTTATTTTACGGGTTTTAAAGACCGTAATTAGCTTTTAAAATCATGGGTTATTACATCCTACCCTTTAAAAGAAATTTCGTCCCGAAATTTGCATACCTTTAAAAGAATAAACTGGGGTATCGTTCCTTCATTATATCTTCTAGCTCCCACGTGGCTTCTTCCTGTCCGTGGTGATTCCATAGCACTTTGACCAGCGAAATTGATTTATTTCAATTGTTGCACTTTATGGTCTATTATTGCGATAGCTCTTCTTCATAAGTCATGTCCGGGTTGAGAACTACGCCGCCTCGACGGATCACGTGTTTTGATCGCATACATATTTCCTTAGTCGAGATACGTGAAAACATTATGCACATTTCCCAAGTTGGGCGGAGAGCCAACTTATAAGCATCGAGCCTATTCTCTCTAGATCTCGTATGGTCCTATGTAGCGGGTCTTAGTTTTCCTTTCACACCAAATCTCATGATCCCTTCGATGGAGAGACTTTGAGAAATACTTTGTCTCCAACTTCAAATGCAACTCCGATCTACGCCAGATCGGCGTAGGATTTTGCTATCTTGAGCTTCCTCGATTCTTTCGCTTAACTGCTTGGACGATTTCAATCATTTCATTCACCGCTCGGTCCTATTATCTTCCTTTCACCTACCTCATCCCAAAGAAAGTGGTGATCTACATTTCGCCATACAAAGCTTCATATGGGGCCATATCAATCGTCGCTGATAACTATTATTATAGGCAAACTCAATAAGAGGTAAAATATCTTCCCATTTAGCACCTCGATCTAGTACTACTGTTCTCAAGATATCTTCCGTAGTTTGATTGTCCTTTCTCGATCGCCCATCGCCATGGGTGAAATGTCAGATCAAGTTTAACTTTGTTCCCACTTTTTGTAGGCTCATCCAAAATTTCATGTAAACTTGGAGTCTCTATCCGATGTAATAGATTTTGGTACCCATGTAGTCAGACATTTCCTTTACATATATTTGGGCTAGTCTATCACCCATATGTATTTTGAATTGGTAAGAAGTGAGCGACTTGGTGAGTCTATTTACTATTACCCATATAGTAGTGTTTCTTTTCGAGACTTGGTAAATCCGAACGAAATCCATCGTTATTTCGTCCCACTTCCATCTGTGTATACCCAACGGTTGTAACTTCCCGTAGGGACGCTGGTGTAAAGCTTTTACCGCTGGCAAACAAGGCAACGCTCACGTAAAGCTATGTCTCGCTTCATGCCTTCCCACCGTAATTTCTTTAGTCTTGGTACATCTTCGCATCGCCTGGGTGGGCGGTATAAGGTGTATCATGAGCCTCACTCATTATGTTGTTCCGAATCCCAACATCATCGAACACATATTCTTCCTTCAATATTAAAGCATTATTCGATGCTTCCGGAAATTTTCCAATTTGCCGCTTCTCACCCTTTCTCTTATCTTTTCCAACTTTTCCTCAACTTTGTCTCTCAATGATCCTTTTCTTAGATCGTGTCATGGTGAGTGTAGCAATACAATTTTGATCGCTCGGTCGTTTAATCAATTCAATTTTAAATTGTCAATTCCTCGACAAGTTTATCTTCTCGTGTCAAGAGATACCCCAAATGAGTTTGATTTTACGACTCAAGGCGCCACCACCACATTCGCTTTACCGGGTGATAGTTAATACCACAATGTAATCTTTACTAGTTCGAGCCATCTCCTCCGCCTCATGTTTAGGTCTCTTTGCTCGAAAAATATTTCAAACTCTTATGGTCTCAGATAAATTTCGATCTCACCCATAGAGATGGTGTTCCATATTTTCAAAGGTATGAACCATCGCCGCTAACTCTAAATCGTGTGTTGGGTAGTTTAGCTCATGTGGTCTAAGTTGTCGTGAAGCGATGCTATTACTTTTCCTTCTTGCATCAAAACGCATCCTAGTCCATTCTTCGAGGCCAAGATAAACTACATATTCCTTATCCGATTCCGGATCGCTAACACCGTGCACTTGTTAACTTTTCTTCGAGTTCTTGAAAACTCGCCACATTCCTCAATCCAAGTGTACTTAACTCCTTTCAAGTAATTGGGTCATTGGTCTTGCTATTTTGGAGAATCCTCAATGAATCTCCTATAATAACCACTAACCCTAGAAAACTCCTGATCTCATTCTCGAGTTCGCGTGATTTCCATTCTTGCACCGCCCACTTTGGTCGATCCACTTTGATTCCATCACAGACACGATGTGTCCTAGAACATTACTTCCTTCACCTGCACTGATTTGTCGAACTTAGCAAACAATCTTTCATTTCTCAAAGTTTGTAACACCATTCTTAGATGTTCCTTATGGTCTTCCTCATTTTTCTAATAGACGAGAATGTCATCTATGAAAACCAAGACAAACTTGTCTAAGTACGGATGAAACACTCGGTTCATGAGGTCCATAAACACCGCTGGTGCATTAGTTAATCCGAATGGCATAACAACAAATTCATAATGGCCATATCTTGTTCGAATGCGCTTTAGCTATGTCTTCGTGTCGCACTTTAGTTGATGGTACCGACTTGAGATCAATCTTTGAAAATATACCGCCCCTCAATTGATCGAACAAATCGTCGATTCTTGGTAAAGGATATTTATTCTCGAGCCATCTTGTTCACTCTCGATAGTCTATACACATCCTTAGGGATCCATCCTTTTCTTAACGAACAATACAGCGCCCCCAAGGCGAAACACTAGGTCTAATGAAACCTAGGTCCAACAGCTTGGATTTGATCTTCGCTCTTCCAATTCCTTTGGGGCCATTCTCAGGGGTGCCTTCGACATCGAGCCGATCCTCGGTTCCGTGTCAATGGTAAATTCCAACCGCTCATCGAGGTAATCCTCGTAGATCCTTAGAAATACATCCGAAATTCCGACAATTTCTATGTCTTCTATCTTCGCCCGCTTTTCTTCTCCGCTCGTAAACGAGAAAAGCATGGTATCCTTTCTTATTCATCATGTTCCTCGCCTTCAATGCGACACAATTGGGACTCTTTCCCATGCCGATTCCATGGAAATGCGCTGCTTCGCCCGTGAAAATGAAATGATATTTTCCTTTCCTCGCAAAGAATCATGGAGTGGTTTGCACTAACCACCCATTCCTAGGATTATATCTACGCCACCCATGGACATTATGTTCAAATTATTTGCTAGAACCCTTAGTGATCCTAAGTTCAACTCTAGTTCGAGCGTAAATGTGTAATACCATAATTCCTCCTATAGGTGAAGAGATTCTCATATCCCGAATCGCTTTTATCGCACTAAGTCCCAACAGATCTACGCATGATTTTGCTATGAAAGAGTGCAAGCACCGTGTCGAATAATACTATAATGTATGTTGAGAAGGATTCCCATACCGCCGTGTTTCGGTCCTGCTCGCTTTGTTGCCGGCAAAGCATACGCCTAGCTTGAGGTAGCCGTGGTCGACGTGGTGCTTGCCTTTGCCGGGCCGTTGTCGTTGTCCGGCCGCTGCTGTCACCGACGCTGCTGCTGTGGTTGCCGCTTCGCTGTCGAGGTGGCTGCCACCGCTGTTGTGGTATTTGTTGTTGTACCCGCATTGCTAGGAGGTTGTTGCCATTGTGGCGGCCGAATTGCTCTGAGGTTAATGAAATTGATAGCCCTCGCCGTTGACATTACCGGTTGGTTCGGCCTTACAACCTGCTTCCGAACGTATCCCTGACAAAAGTTTGCGTAATGTCCCTTCATACCGCACCTAAAACAGCTTCCATCGCCCGCCATGCACATCCCCGTGTGCATCTTTCGGCATTTTGGGCACGGAAGAGCCTTTCACGCTCTTGTAGTCCCCTTGTCGGAGGAATAAAAGTGGCTTCCTCCATCCTCGCCTCGTTTGCCGAGTTCCTCGCCACCGCTGTTTGTTACCCTTGTTTTCAAAACTTCCCGCTACTATTACCAAAACTAGCATCCCACTTTCTTTCCTCCGTCCATAGTATTCTCGTGATCCGAGCCGATCCCGACTTATCATCCGCATTGCCGCCTCAATGTCCAAAGCCCGTAAGAGCCTCAAGATAAGTCATGTCTCCAAGACCAAGAAGAGACATTCTTATTTCGCGCCTTAACCCCGATCTAAATTTCTCGCCATCTTTAAACCGTGTCCACTGATCCAAAGGTATATCTAGACATTTCGCAGAAGTGCGATCGTAATCGCCATCGACATCTTTTCTCGCTTTAACAAGAAGAATTCATGTTCCTTCTTCTTCTTGTAACTCTTCGTACATATTTATCATACACTTCCCTTTAAAATCTTCCTGTGTCAACTCTTCCATCCGCTCACAGGAAAGTTTTCTTCCGCCTCCCACCGTAAATCAAGAGTCCATTTAACCGAAAGCTACACACGATAGTCTTTCTCGGGTTGTGCACCTTAGAAAAGTGAAAATTCTCTCGATGGTTCTCATCCACTGCTCAAATCTTCTGGACTACCTTCCCATCGAAAGTTGGAGGGTTTTGTCTTAAAACAATTCCTCTATCCCGCGGTCGTTGAGGTGGAGGTGGTTGAGGTACGCCTTGTTCCTCCTGCTCCGAGTTCCCACTGCCTCCTAGGTCCGCCTCCGCCTTACTTCTCGCTCGGTCTTGTTTAGAGGCATTCTGTTGTGTAAAATATATCATTAGCATCATGTATCATTTTCATAACTCAATATATACAATTTCATTTCTTTGCCTTTTTAGAAACGATAACTTAAATAAAACATTTCATTCTTATCATACATAAATTTGTTGCAAAAGCCCTCTCGATCACACATACATACAATTGCAAAAGCACCATAGATAACGATTTTGCAAACATAAGTCCTTACATCAAGGATTACTTACATACTTACTTCCAAAATGTTTCAAAAGGAAAGGCCATACACATATCGGCCTTAAGGCTTTACAAAATTAAAGTCATGCACAATGGCTTTATAGCCTTACAAAATTCGCTTTTCCCATCGCTCAAGTTTCAAAAGCATAATTAAAACATACATTCATAAAAATAGATAACATAATCCTTCAAATTTTACATCAACATCACTATCTATATCAACCTCGAATCTTCCTCATCTTCCTCCTGATCCTCTTCCTCCTCGTCCGAGTCATCAACCCGCCAAATGCTCTGAGGGTCCAGCCCATTACTCTCACCATCGGATGTCCCGTAGGGACCATAATCCACACGAATCGGATCAGTAGTTGCTATGGACGGGATTATACCCATCAAGAGTACCGCCACACTAATCCGCGTCGTCTCGACGGAAACTCTCACCGGCGGTGGGTGCCGCCATCGGTGGTAGAGGCGGTAGTGGTGAACGCACCGATGTCCGAAAATCAGCTGGGAAAACAGGGCTCCCAATGTTTCAGTTCGGCCGCCCGTCCGCCGAACAAGTCTCGCCTCGTTAATCCGATATCGTGGTACCACCGGGTCAACTATCCGTGGAACCTCGGTATACAGCCACCGTGTGACTCATCACGCCATGTATACTCCCGTGGAGGAGATAAGGTCCCCTGTGCGCGCCATAGATGCTATATACGTATGTCGTGGTCATGAACCCGGTAAATCACCTATCAAGTCATATCCTCCAACAGACGGTAAATGTAATCCCCTGACACCTCACGAGCGTAATCTTCCCAATCACATGGGAGTATAGTAAGAAGACGCTTAATGCCGCCGTAATCCGTCACGCCATAAACTCTCGCATTCCTCCACAACCTAAAGTAATACATCGTGAACTCTCCCAAATCCTCGCCAAGACACATCCAGCTTTTCCCGATAAATACGAATAGTCTCCTCGTGAGTCGGGTCAGTCCTATCCTCCTCCTCGCAATGTAACGCATCTCTCCATCCGCCACGATCAAAACTAACCGCTAGACACCGCTAACACCTAATAGCAGATAGGTAGCTTAATACTTTGATTAATCAACTAGGATAAACTATTCAACCTATAACCAAACGTTTTAACCCATCTAGTAAACAAAACTCCTATTGCTATGTTAAACTATACGAGGTATTATAGGTTCCTTGGTGCTATCTAAAACTCGAGCTGAACTTTACCCAGACTCTACTGTATTTGGGAGCTGAAAGAGATTCTGTCCTTCATAACAAATGAAGTTCAGAACGTTAGAATACGCAGGCGAAAACCATGCGAAAACGGAGTCCCATCGAGAGAGTATGGTTAGAAACAAATTTACTGCGCAGTGCAGAAAATTTCCGCGATTATATCGACGTTTCGAGAAGGTGCCAATAATGACAACATACGCTATGACTACTGTTGACTTAGTATAACTATTACGTCCACGCCTTCAAATTGAAGCTTGCCGATTGAAATTTCGGTCCTCCGTCACGCAAGTTGAAAATCATGGTTATGATCGCCACTTTGATTATAATAAGCATCCACCTTCTTCATTCTTCGTAGTCAACGCCGCTTCCGATCGCCTTTACGCTCCACTTTCACCGCTCAAAATCGAAATTAAAACACATTCATGCTTCCTATCATTCTTTTGTTTTCTTTCATTATGGGAACATACTTCCTATATCGCTCACGCTCTTCTCAAGAGAATAGCATACTTTGTTATCAACATAAATTTCATAAGTCATAAACATAACATCCAAACAACATCATACTGCTCATACATATCTCGTACATATCATCTTGTTTTCATACATTCGCCATTAATCATCATGATTCGTTTCAAACATGCTTTTCAACTTAACCACTTCATATCATTGCTATTTAATTTCAAAATTTAGAATTTTTGAAAATCTTCATTCATAACTCATCATTTCAATCATCATCACATTACAACTTTCCTTTTTCCCTTTTACTTCAAAATCTTTTCAAATTTGGCCATCATATAAAAATTTTCATCTCACAAACTCAATTGAAACTAGTTACCTTTTCCCGCTGAGCTCGATGTGATGGAGTGTTGAGAATAGCCCAGATTTTCTAGAAGTCTAGTGACTCAATTCTAGACTTAGTTTAGAAAGAAATGGGATTTCATAGAGCAACCGCCTCGATACCACTGTCACGGCCCCACCTCGTGATGACCCGAGTGAGCGGACTATTATTAGGAATATAGAACTTAAGATTAAACATACACTTATACAATTTAATTCAAAAGGGCTTAGCCAATAGATCCAAAGGATATAACGATCTGAAAGACTTCATAGTTCACATTGTTATAATATCCAACATGAAATTAAAACAGCTCGTAGTTTGCAATGAAAGTGTGTGAATACATATACGATTTATATGTATTCAAGGTTATCCATTCCTAACGAACATTAAGGACATACGGCTTTCAACATTCCTCCATCATCAGCAACCGAGCTCAACCTGCACATTTAAAAACAAACATGCAGGGCTAAGTACAAAATTTTGTACCCAGTGGACTTATGCCGAAAACATTTTATTTTCATTTAGTTACTCTGCCAATATAGTGGTAAGACACAAGGGTTTTATTTGAAAATGCCTCAGGCTTACTAAAATATTTCACGAGTTTATAAAAGTTGTCGCCAAGCATTTTCGTGTACGTAATCCATATCCCTTATTATCATGTCATCACATTATCATAGTCGAAAGTCGTGAAGCGAGGCCTCCTTCTACGACCCCGCGACCGCCGTGAATTGTCCTTACAAAGACACAATACCATCAAGGTACACGCTAATCCTAGCTGTATAAGCCTTCCCAAGATAGGATCCGATATCGATTTTCATTCATAAGTTGGAATAACCCATTAACATCACATCATACATGGATAGATACGACACACAAAACGTAAACATTTTCGGTGTAATCATTTAAAGAATTTTAGCATTAGTCAAAAGCACAGTAAACAAAGACAGCTTGAAAAGAGCAAAGAAGTTGTTCCATTTTGGTAATAAAGCCCACCGAAATTATTGTTCGCCCTTATCGCTTTCCTTGCTCGTCAACGCCCACCAAAGGCGCGTCATTCACACCTTTATATAAAAAGGATGCTTTAGTACGTTGTTTACGTAATTCGGCACTTATCAAGTCTGTAATATAATTCGATATTTCATATCGACGCGAATCAATTCCTTAACGAATTTAATTCATTTCTCGTCACAGATCAATTTAACATTTCTCGCTCTTTGATAGAAACGAGATATGTGTTATAAATGACCAATTTACCCTCTTAGTAAATGGTCCAACGCTTCTCACGCTTTTCGATCTCATGACTTTAAACATGAAATCTTTTCATATTAACATGATATCATTAGTAATGATACGCCTTACGATATTTGCGTATTTATCGAACGCCTTTCAGACGTTGATTTCAAAAGTCAACAATTTTGACTTTTCCTTAGTAATTTAATTACTAAGTCTTATTTTAATATTAAATTTTTTGAAAATCAATTTCTAATTGATTTCTTTTATAAACTGTTTTAATATGTTTAAAAATAATTTTTTTTTAAACATATAATTCATTATAAATAATGAATTTAAGGATTAAAATCCTTATTTGAAATTAAAAATAGCTCACGGCTATTTTAATTTTCGACAATCTATTATTTTCTAAAATTATCCAATAATTTCCAAATATGTCTAAAATATTATTAGACATATAATTTATTAATAAACTTGATTAAAAGGATTTAAAATCCTTAAAATCCTCGAATGCCTCTCGTAATTTTAATAAATTACCAAACAATGTCCAAAAATTTTTCTAATATTATATAGTGTATTAAAATACACTATGGTCATTAATATGTCATAAGATCAACTAAACATTGTTCAATTATCACTTTATTGTTAATGTAAAGCCTCGGCATTTTTAATAAAATGCTCCATAATTTCATTAAATATCCAATAAATTAACATAAGGTCCAAACATTAGTCCATAATATATCTATGTCACATAATCTACTATATAACAATGTTATGTCATATAATTTGTCCCATAGCTTTCGGCATTTACATAATATTCAACAAACAAGTTTGTAAAATTCCAAAATTACAATATGCATATAAACTATATTGTAGTAACATTACAACATAACAATTATCAAAACCAATTTATTCATCACCTTAATGAGCTTAGCTCTTGGTTTATTTGAATAAAATAGGTAATTGATTTTCAAAGTTTCCAATAACAATCCAAAATGCATAAAACATATCCTAAGCTAATAATTTAGCATTGTATGTACTCAATAAAAATCACACATCAATGTATATATATATATATAGCCTCGGTATTTTTCAAAACAATTGATAAGATTTTCTAAAAATTTCCAATAAATGTCTATACATTCTTAGTTCATCATAACTCAAGATTAACACCTTGCATGTACAAAATAAAATCATACACACATATATATACATATATATATGTTTCGGCTTTCTCAAAACAATAGGTAGGATTTTCTAAAAATTTCAAATAAATCATAGGGTGCATAAATCATACTCAAGATCAATAATACATCATTGCATGTTACAAATCAAAATTATAATTCAACATATATTACACATATGCTTCGGCCTTTTTCAAGAATTTGATACAAAATTTTCCAAAAATTTCCAATTAAATTACCATAGACTTCAATATCATCATAGAGTAACTATATATCATTGCATGTCTCATATACACATCATTCATTAACATATACTTATATATGTATGTTCGGTCATTTCTTTTTTTAAATATAGCAAGAGTGCTTCAAAAATTCTCAATTAATTTACATTCATTTCCAATATATCAATAATCAACAATATCACATTGCATGTACAAAATAAATTTTTATACACCAACATTGGCATATATTACCCCTCGGCTATTTTGAAAAAATAACATAAGCTTTTTCAAAGTTTTAAATAAATACTTATGAACATATTTAACATCCTAAATCCACAATTCAAACCCAAATAATACTCTCAAGTCATCGGTCATTACTCAAAATTTTCAACCATGTTTAGATAAATTTTTAAAACACAATCTAAGCTTCAAAACATCATGCTACACCCTCTTAGAACATCACATAGCCATGGATTCGAAAGTTTTTCACATTAGATCATACATGCAAGACTTAGAAGGAATAAGAACACAAGCACTCATATTTACCTATCATCAACTACTATATGTACACAAGATCTTTCAAAATTAAAAAGTCAAGAACACATGCAATGCCCTCGCACCATGTTCGATGGCTTTCAAAGAGAAGAGGTTATGGTTGAATCGATTCCTACCTTGGATATATGGATTAATGGTACAATATACAAGATAGTAGAGTGTTGTATAGAAGATGGGAAGAGAATTCAAGCTTGGTAATGGGGAAGCTCTCGTTATGCGAAAATGGGGAGAAAAATGATGTTTGAGAGAGAAGAAGGAGAGATTGAGAGAGATAATGGTGGAGTGTTTGAGTGAGTGAGGAATGAATTAAAACTGAACAAGACCCCCCCCTATTATCCCTCACTCTCGGTCTCTCTCTCTCCCCCAATACAACACAAGACTCTTCACCTTTTAATACTAGTTTATTCACTAATGGGTTCCCAATCATTAGTGTCTTACACACTATCTTGGAAATAGCTAGATTACATCATTAGAGGGAGATTTGTTGTTAAAAAAAATCTGAATTTATACTTACATGCATGCAATAGTGAGATAAATGGAACAATTAAAATTTGTATACCCATATATGTGCCTCTCGGCCATTAGGCCAATTAATGGTTAAAAATCCTGGTTTCATGCTAATTATTGATGTATAAATCGTAATATATGATTTAGATGATATTTAATATCATAGGTTAACTTAATAGTATAAAGGAAGAAGATAATTCAACTTATATACAACATAAATGGCTATCGGCCATTTAATTAAATCATAGGTTAAAATTTTTATTTCAGGTCATTAGTAGGTATATACACTTTGGTATATAATTTTATATGATAATTATATCATAGGATAATTAAAAGAGTACTTAATTTCGAAAGAAACCCTAATTTCGAATAATTTAGGGTTTTCGAAATCAGTTTTGATATAAATATTAATTCAAATGTTCAAGCATTAATTAAATGCTTATTAGTACTGTAATATCATAAAAAAAAACCATAAGAAATAATTTCTTAAAGTTTCTTGATCATTAAAACCATCGTTCATCTTATCTCTAAACGTTGACGTTTGAAAACGTCGCAAAACGTTACGTATCGACTCATCTTTAAACTGGTCGTAAATACTCGTAATCTCATTATAAAAATATTCCATTATTGATGGAATATAATTCCAAGCTTGATTGCTTAAGAAAAGTCGTGACATTTCACCAGTCGATATGCATTCGACGTTAAAAATGTACTGCCGATAAAAGTTAGAACTTTCGATTTCTATCATTCACTAAATTGAGTGAGTGTGTAATAGGAAATTGTTCCTTTGTAAAAATATGAAATCATGTTCGATTTCTTATCTGATTTGGTTTCACGGCAAAATTTTATTTTACGGGTTTTAAAGACCGTATTAGCTTTTAAAATCAAGGGTTATTACACCTTTACAATGTTATAATATAATGTTTAATCATGTCCTAAATTATTTGGAATTTTTAGAAATTGTTTGATAATTATTTGGTAATTAACTTATAATTACCGATTGCTTTGAGAATTATATTGGTGAATGAATGGTTATAATGGACTATAGGTTATAATTGTGACATATATTGATGTTGGGACATTATACTACTTATATATATATTTTGGGAATTTTTGGACAATTATTCCTAATTTTCGAAAATACCGTAGCATATATATATATATATATATATATATATATATATATATATATATATGTTATTAAATGACAAACAATATCATATGGATGTTACTAATTCATATTCTGGACCATAGTGTATAATAATACACTATATTAATTTAGAAAAATTTTGAAAGTCATTTGGTAATTGTACACTAATTACCGAGAATTTTTCGATTATTAATAAGGATTTTAAATCCTTTTTAATTCATTTTATTAATAAAATATATGTCTAATAATTATTTTAGACATATTTGAATTTTATAAAATTTTATAAACATGGATTACTATGTTTGAAACAAACGTTTAGTTAATAACGTTTTTAAATCAAAAATATACGTTTTATTATTAAAAGGATTAATAAATGTGAAAATTATTTATAAGTCCTTTGATTTACGTGATAAATCGAGAAATAGGACTTTCCGATTTTTAATCGATCGAAATTGATTTATAAAATAAAATGGTAAGAAATTACTATTTGAAAGTCAAAATTGTCGACTTTGTCGACCAAAGGTCGACTTCGTTGACTTTTAAAGTCAAACGCACGATTATATCGCTCGATAAATACGCCAATACGCTGTAAGATGTACTAATTGAGTATAAAACCTCATTAGTAAGAAAAGATTTCACAAATGAAACCTTATATCGAGAAACGTGTTTATACGCCAACGTTAAACCGTAGGTTAAACCGAAATAGTCGAACGATCTCGGCGAATCGAGAACAATTCAATGGAATAACGATTTGAAAACGTATTGAATTCATCGAGAATTCAATTTATATCGATATAGAATATCGAATTTACCTTAGACTTTGCGAGTCTCGATAAGCGTGACGACGTACTAAAATATCACTTTTGCGTAAAGGTGTGGACGCGAACGAGACGATTGGGCATTGACAAAGCAAACAAACCTAGGACTTAGTTTACGACGAGTTATAGTCCAGGTGGGCTCCTTTTTCTTTCCTCACTAAAAGTGGGCTTTCTTTTCAAACAACAGTGTCTATGATACTCTTTACAATGACTTCATTTACAGCACTACTCTAACTGTTTATCAACTGTTTACAATATTACCTGCCAAAAATATTTTGTTTTGTGTGAATCCTATCCGCGTGAAGGTTGGAACTATATGTTATGAATTTTGTTCGGTCGCTACCAACCTTCTATTAATATCGGGTTCTCGAGCCGGAGGTTAATGCCCGCTAGGATCGGCGTGAAGGTTGGAACAATATGATTGTTAACGGTACACTGAACGGGATGTGGTCAAAGGGCCACGGTCGGCTCAAAGGCCGATGAGGAGGCCTCCTTCACGACGCTTGAACATTTGATCTTCACATTATGATGAATTATGATATCGGATATGGATCACACACACCAAGAAAATGCTCGGTTGAGCGATGTTTACTTACTGAATGTTTTAGTAAGCACAAGGCATTTCATCTAAAACCCTCGTGACTTACCTTAATATTGGTAGCGTAATTCAAATATTATCAAATGTTTTGGCATGAGTCCACCGAGTGCAATTTCTTATACTTAGCCGCATGTTTGTTTTTAAATGTGCAGTTGAGCTCGATGGTGATGATGGAGGATGTGTTGAGGAGTCCAAAGGTCCTCGATCGCTTATTTAGAATTTGGTTTTCACCTCAATACATATCATCACATATGTATTCACACACTTTCACCGCTAAACTCGAACTCACATTATGTTACTATTTTGAACTATTGAGGTCCATCGCACCGTGGTAAGTCTTTGGGTCTGATGGCCTAAACCTTTCGAATTATTGGGATATCTCCTTATGTTATGTCAAGCATGCTAATTTATAATCGATATGTACCTCTATCTTAGTCTGTTTGTCCTATATATAATACTATTCCTAGTATTAGTCACCTCCATCCGGCCTCCGGAGTAGGGCGTGACAGAGTGGTATCGAGCAATCGTTGCTCTTTGAAACCCAAACCTTTTAAATTCCAAGTCTAGATCGAGTCACCGGACTTCTAGTAACCTCATCGACTCCTCAACACTCCATCACATCGAGCTCAACCGAAAAAGGTAATCGATTTCTTTCTCAAACTCATGAAGTGAAAATGTTTTGAGCAAGTTGGAAGAACTTTTGAAAGAAATTGAAAGGGTTATCCTTGGAGGAAAGGATATGATATTATGAGGTTGATAATGAAATGAAAGTTGAGTAAGAATTTTTTTTTTCCAAAAACCTTGAGTTGAACTGATGCAAGTACTCAAGTATTGAGATGAAAGTACATGGTGGTACTAGTTGAATGATCAACATGGAATGAATGAATTCATTTTTGATATTTGTATGAGTTGACTATGATTGTCATTTTGAAACCGTATTTCCAAATTCTCAAATGAGACCTTATTTCCAATCTTCAAAATTTTGTTTATGATGAATGATATGTTATCACGAGACGAACCTAGACTCTAAGGAGCATGCTCACGTATCGTGAAAGAACATAGAAGTATGAACTTCTTTTGCCTTACAAGAATAAAAGAACGATAGGAAGAATAAAAGTGATGATAGCCTCGAGCTCGAATGGCGAAAGACGAGCGAGAAGGAAGAACGAGGACGATCTCAACCTTGAAGATGAACGACGTCGACATTTCATCACCGCTTTGACATGAGTGACCGTCGACATAGGTTATGATGTGGACATCAATTACGACTTCAGAATGTTCAGCCTCAACATAAGGACGTGGATGTGGTAGACGTATTACATCGACATACGCCTCGAATTTTATTTTTGGCACGATCGCGCAAATTTTATGCACTGCGCAGTAAATTTGTTTTAGCTGGATTTCTTTCGTTAGGACTCCGATTTACACATGGTTTTCACCTGCGTACTCCTAACGCACTTATCTTCATTTGTTATGAAGAACAGAATCCCTAATTCTGTCTCCAGAATACGATAGAGTCCGTTGAACTTTAGTTCAAGTGTTTGGTATAAGACAAGGGTCTCATAGCATAGCTTATATATTAAGATGTTATTGGTCTATATGTATACGTTTGAGTAAGACTAAGAAGGTAAGTTGTGATATGTATTGTACCTTATGATGTTGCATACCTTATAGATTGCTTAGTTCTAACCTAGTTGCTTCTCGTTATGCTTAAGTTATCCTTGTCTGCTTTTGAGATGACGATAGTTGACTTAAGTTAGTTTTGATCGTGACAGATGGAGGGGATGAGATATATCGCCCGAAGGAGGATTGGACCACACCCGACCCCCGAGGAAGTGATGAGTATCTATCGCTCCAGCGGGATGTGCGCCGAAGAGGTTTTGGGCGAGTTCCCCGACACCTCCGCTTTGAGAGACGCCCGAGCCCACGGTGCTACTGACTATGATGGCATCAGACGTCTCCTAGCCATACTCCCTTGTGATTGGGAGGACTATGCCCGAGAAGTATCAGGGGATTATATCTACCGAGCGGCGGCGGCTATGACTTGGTGGGGATTTGCCCAGTTCGTAAGTCACCGACTTACGTGGTACAAAGATTTACGGGCAGCACCGAGAGGACCCTACCTCCTCCCCGAGAGTACACTGGCGGGATGAGTCGCCAGAGTGGCTATACACGGAGGTTCCGAGGCAGATCGACCCGCCGTGCCTCCATTCCTTTTTGACGAGGGCGTGCCCGCCTCTTGTAGAGGCAGCACGCCTAGAGCCTTGGGAGAGCCTGTGTTCCTCCTCTACCCATCTGACACCCCGACGCCCACCGATACCACCTCCACCGCCTTATGGTCGCACCCGGACCGCCAGTCGAGCATTTCCGCCAGACGGCGCGGATGAGAGTGACATACGCATCGGATGGTTATAGCCCGATCCGCTATACCTACAGCCCGATCCGCCACGACTATGAGCTATATGGCGACGATGACTTCAACCCCATGCGCGACATACCGATGTACGAAGATGATGGAGCGGAACCATCCAGGGTACGACCCCGCATGGACATTTCTGACAGCGAGGACGACTCCGAGGAAGAGGAAGATCCCGAGGAGGACGAGCAGTGGGAGGATGCATGATGCAGGCACCGGATAAAGCTTAAATAGATTTTTGTTATGTTTAAGCTTCCGTTGTTTTCCTTTTTCTATGTTTGGATTTGATGGTACTAGAACCCTGAAACTTTTGGAAGGCCGTGTGGGCCGGGATTTATGTTTTTCCTTATAACTTTTGGTGTTGAACATCCTGCCTATGGCAGAAAATTTTGGATATATATACATGACCCTGATAGGGCTTTTGCGGCAAATTATGTTTGTTAAGGGTGAATTGTTTTGTTTAGAGGTCGTTTTGAAATAAGGCCAAGATAGTATTGTGTATGTTGAGTTATGGAAAGAATAAGTGTCTCGATAATTACACTGCTTTCTATAAGATGCCTCCGAGAAGAAATCCGAGCAGAACCCGTGAGGTCGAGGTCGGGAAGGCCTAGAGGAAGGGTAGAATTCTAACAAGAAGTCGAGGACATTCCCAATCACCACCTCCACCTCAACCCGATCGCAGGATCAAGAGTTGTTTCTAAGACGTAACCCACCTACTTTTAACGGAAGGGTAACCCGGAGGCAGAACAATGGGTCCGAACCATTGAACGGATCTTCAATTTTCACGATGCACCCACACGTGAGCGATTGTCCCGTGTAGCTTCCAATTAAATGGACCCGCAGATTTCGGGAGGCAAGGAAAAGACCTTACGGCCGAGCAACTAGAAGAGTTCTCATGGAGGACTTCAAGAGTGAATCGTATGAGAAATACATACCCAAAAGCTATAAGAAGAGAAAGGAGCAGTGAATTTTCCCGCTAAAACAAGAAAGGTTGTCTCAGGACCGACTATGATCGCGTCATGAGATGTCGAGATATGCACCGAGCCGGTGGACACCGACTTGAAAATATCGGAAAAGTTTAGGTCGATCGAGGATGGAGATACGGATGTCTCTTGCCGCCCATGGGGACCTAATCTTACATCAAGCTCTTGCACGAGCTTTAGATATCGAGCAAAGAATGTCCGAAGATAGGTCGGGTCGCTCGCACACACAATGCTACAGACGAGGAAAAGGGAAATGGGAACCCAATCGCGGCAATCATAGCAGGGGAGGCTATGAGAACGCAAGCCACAAGCGACCCTGGCAAGGAACCGGGCGCAACATGGCGTAATCGGAAGAGAGAGCCTTATGCTCCACCGGCAAGGGGACCGCAGGAACAGATAAGGGCACCTCCATGCCCCGTATGCCATAGGGCGCACAAAGGAGTGTGCACGGCAAACGTGGTGAGCTGTTTCAAGTGCGGGGCAAAAGGGCATTACGCCAACAATCGCCCTGTCACGTTCGATATAAGGTCGAACCAACCCGGCAATGTTCACCACTAAGGCTATCCAATTCCACCCCCACTTTAGCAACCACAAGGAGTACCACCCCAAAGAATTGGTGCCGCAGCAAGAATGGCAAGAACCCCAACAAGAACCCTCAAGAATAAAGAAGGGGCAGCCACCACCTCAACAACAGAGGCGGCACCATCATGACAACGCCAAAGAAGAAGAAGAAAGAATAAAGCCAGCAAAGGCATTTCGAATCAAGCAGGACCAATACCCGTCCACCTCAACCGGCTCAGTTAGAGCTTACGCCTACATCGAGGCGAACGAGCAAAACCAGGAAACCGCGGTGTATGGGAGTTCTTCTCAACATACCGTTATAGTATTGTTCGACACGGTGCTTCGCATTCTTTATAGCAAAATCATGCGAGAAATGCTGGACCTTAGGTCTGAAAAGGCAAGCCAGATATGAGAATCTCATCGCCTATAGGAGGGATTATGATCACACACACTTTTTCTCGAACCTAGAATCGACACTAGGGTCACTTAAGGTTCTCAAGCAACAATCGAACATAATACCCATGGACGATGTAGACTTAATCCTAGGAATGGATCGTTAGCTAAGAATCATTCCACGATTCTATGTAAGGAAAGGAAAATTTTGTTTCACTTTCCTCGACAAGAAGCCACGATTTCCATGGAATCAAGATGGGAAGAAGTGTTCCGATCAGACGGCCCTACAAGCGAGAAAGATGATGAACCGTGAAGGATGCCATGCATTCCTTGTCTACTGAACGGGAGGATGAACCCAAGCGAGAAATGAAGACATTGAAGTTGTTCGGGAATTTTCGAACGATTTCCGAGAATCTACCAGATTACCCCGATAGACAAGCTAGAATTTACCATCGACTTGGAACCGTGATCGGCCCAAAGGTCAAGGCACCCTGAGAACGGCCCCAAAAGAGTTGGAGGAACCAAGATCCGTATTCAAGAATTGTTGATCTAGGTTTCATTAGGCCAAGTGTTTCACCTGGGAGCGCCTGCTTTGTTCGTTAAGAAAAGGATGGTTCTTTGAGGATGTGCATCGATTATCGAGAGCTGAATAAGATGACACTAAAGAACAAATATCCTTTACCCGAATTGATGACCTGTTCGATCAATTGCGAGTAGCAGGAGGGAAATATATTCGTGGCATCAAGACTAATATATTCAGGCATCAAGACCTATAATAAGGTACTTTCAAAATATGCATGCATGCAAGTCGACTCAAATCTTAGCAATGATTTAAGCTTCAAAATCGATGCTCATCCCGTGATTTAGGATAAAACATCCAAAATCAATGCATGAAAATGGAAAAATAAGCAATATGCATAACGATGAACATGGAATGACAAACTACGTTGAAAATGGATAACCCGGCATGTACTTCCTTTAGAAAACTCAAGCAACGGAAAACATCCCGACATGCGTAAACGTGAAAATGTAAAACGGAATCGGTACTTTAGTAGAATGCATAGCCCGAACTCAAAACCTAAAGGACCAGAGCTGTGCAGGCCTGCTGACCACCAATCGGCGGCCTTGGGCGGCGGCGGCGGTGGTTACTGGTCCGGCCTCCGCCGCTTTTCGCCTCGCCCCTTTAGATCCCGAGTTCTATGCTATACGATCTACTAAAAGGCGTAATCAAAACAAGAAAAGACAAAAAGTAAAACGGGCTGCGGGAGAGGTTGATCGGCGGTGGTAGGCTAAGAACAAGAATGGCGCCGCCACCGAGCCTCCCTACCGATCCCCACTCCTCCAGCTGGCCTGCGAACAGCACTGGAGGTGCTCACTCTTCAGAAACACACAGAGACGAAGGAAATGAGCGCTTGAAAATGAAGGCCCCAGCTCTTATTTATAGGAAAAGAGGATCACAGATCAATGCCACGCAGCGCCCTTTTCAAAACGCAAAAGCGACACAACTTTGCAAACGGACTCCAAATTTAGCAAACTTGTACCCATGGACACGAAATAAAATACCGGACACAACGACTATAAACAAGATATGCTTTTAAAGACCAATGAAAGTCCGGTTTTTCGATAACTTCCTGAGTGCCAAACCTTCATGGGTGGTCGAAAACTCCGATACTTAGTGTCTATGAATTCATTATAAGACACTCTTCGATCGTTCGAGGTTTCGTGATGGTCTCATCACCAAAACAAAAGTTAACCTTCGACCTTTCTCGAAAAACGTGCCATGCAAAATGTAAGCTTAGAAAAGACAGTGATATTACATCCTCCTCCTTAGAAAAATTTCGTCTCGAATTTCAAACACGTGGAGAAAACAACCTGTGGTACCGAGCCCGAACTTGCCTTCCAACTCCACATAGTTTCTCCTCTCCGTGGTGATTCCACAACACCTTCACCAACGGAATCGCTTGTTCCTCACCTCGACTTCGCTCCAAGATAGCCACCGGTCTCTCCTCGAACTCGCATCCCGAGCAAGAACCACTTGGTCATGCTTGATCACGTGTTTTGGTCGAACACGCATTTTCTCACCGAGAAACGTGAAACACGCCATGAACATCTCCGATGCTAGGCGGCAAAGCTAACCTATAGGCAACGGGCCTATTCTCTCAAGAACTTCGAAGGTCCAACGAACCTCGGTCGTAACTCACCTCTTCCAAAATGAACGACCTTTCGCTGGGAAACCTTATGAAAACGCGATCTCCGATCATGAATCAAGATCCAGACGACGCTTGTCCGCATAGGACTTCTCGCCTCGCCCCGAGCTTCCTTGATCCTTCGCTGATCTCGATCGATAACCTCGACCGCCTCACGAACCATCTCTCGGTCCTAACATCTTCCTCTCGCCCACTTCGTCCCAATAAAGTGGCGATCGACACTTCCTTCCGCATAACGCTCATAGGGAGCCATTCCTATGGTGGCCTCGATAACTGCTGTTATAGGCAAACCCACCAAAGGTAGTATCTCTTCCCACTTCTCCTCTATCGCCACGATCGCCGCAGATGTCTTCCAAAACCTGATTCGTCCTTTCCGATCGACCGTCCGCTTGAGGATGGAATATCAGACTAAGATTCGCCTTGGTCCCCACGGCTTCCTCGCAGACTCTCCAAAACCTTGATGTGAACCTCGGTCACGATCCGACGAATCGACACGGCACACCATGTAACCGCACGATCTCTCTAACGTAAAGTCGAGCAAGCTTATCTAACCCCACGCCATACTAATCGGTAAGAAATGAGTCGACTTCGCTACCATCGACGACAACCCATATAGCGGTGTTTCCTCTCACGACCTTGGAAAACTCACCACAAAATCTATACCGATATGATCCCATTTCCACTCGATTGGTAGCGGTAGCAACAAACCCGACGGACGTTGGTGTACAGCTTTCACTTGCCGACAAGCCAAACAACGCTCCACAAACGCTGCTACATCCTTTTCATCCCTTCCCACCAAAAGTTCCTCTTAAGGTCTCAGACATTTTGGTGCTTCCTGACGAGTCAGATATGGTGCCTCATGAGCTTCACTCATGATCTTATCTCTCAATTCCCTATTGAGTGGCACACATAACCTTCCTAATAATAGCGTTGTCTTTCGCCTGAACCCCTTGCTATCTTCTAGCCTTGCTTTCAAATGCATCATTTCCAAGAACTCGCCTCCTCGCTGACTCATGATGGCTTCTCTCGTGTTCGGTTCACCGTTAAAGTCATGACGAATCTTTGCACCGATTCCGCAGTGAATCACTTCCAGCCGAGCTTCTCAAAATCTCGAATAAGCTCATTCTCTCGTAAGAAGATATCCCAACTTCGCTCTCGACTTGCGACTAAGGGCATCTGCTACGACATTTGCTTTCCCCTGGTGATAGCTGATAGAGCAATCATAATCCTTTACCAACTCTAGCCATCTCATTTGCCTCATGTTCAACTCCTTTTGTTCAAACAAGTACTTGAGGCTCTTGTGATCTGTGAAGATCTCACACTTAACTCCATAGAGATAGTGCCTCCAAATCTTCAACGTATGAACGACTGCTACTAACTCCAAGTCGTGAGTTGGGTAGCTCAACTCGTGCGGTTTCAACCGACGAGACGCTGTAAGCTATAACCTTCCTGCTCGCATAAGAACACAACCTAAACCAAGCTTGATGCATCGTGTAGACCACAAACCCATCGCTCCTTCCGCACGGCTAACACCGAGCGGTTGTTAGCTTCTTCTTCAACTCTTGAAACTTGCTTCACAAGCTTCGACCATGAAAACTTGATCCCTTTCCTCGAGTCAAGGCCATCGGCCTTGCCAACTTCGAAAACCCTTCGATGAAATGTCTATAATATCCTCGCCAAGCCTAGAAAGCTTCAACCTCATCGCATTAGTCGAACCTTCCAGCTACTTACCGCTCAACCTTCACTGGTCGACTTTGATTCCTTCGCACACGGTGTCCAAGGAACATCACTTCTCCGAGCCAAAACTCGCACTTACTATACTCGCGATAACCTCTCTCGTCGTAACGCTTCCGTAATCGGCACGGAGGTGTTCTCTATGCAACTCGATTCTTGGAATAGATGACAATATCATCGATAAAAACCAAGACGAAACTATCCAGACATCGATGGAAAACTCGATTCATCGATCCATAGAAATCGGCCGCGCATTGGTCAAACCAAACGGCATCATGATGAACTCAGAGTGCCCATACTCGCTCAACGCGTCTTCGCAACGCCCTCCTTCCCGATCTTCACCGATGGTAGCCTCGACCTCAAATCGATCTTAGAGAAGACACTCGCCCCTTGAGCTGGTCAAACAGATCGCCGATCCTTGGAAGAGGATATCTCAGATTTGATCGTTAGCTTATTCAGCCTCGTAGTCAATGCACATCCGCATCGACCCATCCTTCTTGTTGACGAACGTAACCGGGCGCCCCCACGCCGACACGCTAGGTCGGATAAAACCTAGATCCAACAGCCTCCCGCAATCAAGCGCTTTCAGCCTTGCAATTCTTTAGGTGCCATTCTCAGATGGTGCCTTTGATATCGTGCTGCCCCGGTTCCAGATCAATAGTGAATTCCACTTGTCTATCAGCGCAAACCCGGCTAGTCCTCTGAATCAAGTCCGGATATTCACACACCATTGGCTCCTCTTGTAATCGCTATACTGTTTATCGCGCCTCGCCAAACTTACTAAGAAAGTTTGATGCCCCTTCCCGATCATCCTCACCGCCTTCAGCGGAGATCACAGCACGCAAACACCCATCCTTATGCCGTGGAAACAAACTTCCACTCCTTCGGCTGTTCGAAAAGCAACTTCTCTCGAGACAACGATAGTTGCCTCGTGCTTTTCCAACCAATCCATGCCAAAGATGACATCGAAATCTTCCATTCCGATGACATGCAAATTGACAAAGACCTTCGCTCACGTATTTCTACCTCCCGGTTCGCATATCTCTTTGCTTATAGCACTTCGATGGGATGCTAATTTCCGTGGTACTGTGATTTCGGGTACCAAACCCAACCTCTCACATGCGATTCTCGAAACGTAAAGAATGTGAGGCTCATGTATCAAACAAAGCAAAACGGGTATATCACTCATATAGATTATACCGCAAGATTTTCGAGCTTGAGTCGCCGATTCGATTCAGGCGTGCACACCTGCTTGCTGTCAAGGTGGCCTTTGGTTTGTCGGCCTAGGTGACCTCCTCCGTTGTTTGTCCCCGACGGAGCCCGATTCTCCTTCCATGAGCTGGTGTCGATTTGTATACCGAAAGCGCTTGGTTGAGCTTGTATACAATGTTTCTCGTTACCACTATTACAATCTCCTATCTCGATTTGAATACTTGATTGCATATATCCGTGTCCCCTTATCTCATATATGTTAGATCATACAAAGTGTAGAAGATCACGTAAGTCCGTATGATTGGTCAAGCTTAATGAGATATAAAAGTTTCACACCGAGACGACTTAAGGACGAGTTGTCGGTTTAGCCGTGTAATATTCCAAAGAAACGAATATACGATCATGTATTCTCAAACCGTAATTGTGGTTTCGACGATATTAACTTTTTATGCGACATCGAATCTTGTGACTTCGATACGATATCGTTATAACAAATTCCTTTTCATAATTCAATAAGGATTGTGAATTAAAGGATCAAAATATTACGAAATGATTCGTCAATATTTTTAAACGCCAAACGCAGATCGAACGCCGCCTTTTCATGAAATTTCTGAGCGTGAAGCTTGGAATTAATTTCATCTTAATTCCTTTATTAAATGGAATATATTTATTTAGTAAGTATGAACTTATCGCACCATTTTGAGATGAGTCGATTTTGAACGCTTTGAGACGTTAACGCCAACGCCTGAGACGCTTTGTAAAATGAGTTTAATGCTCAGTGAAATTATAATAATTAATTTCCTATTAATATTTTATATAATTTCAGTATTATTAATTATTAAAATCAAATTTTCAGCTATTAGAATTGATGATTTAATATTGAAAGTTTCAAAACCCTAAGTTTATAAACTTTGGTTTTTCACATGAAATGACACTATTAAATTATCATATGATATCTAAACTTTATAATATGATATATATGAGTGTTATTAAGCTATGAAATCAGTTTTAGATTATTAAAATCGAAAACAGATTTTTATAAATTTCAAATCTAATTTTCAAATTAGGTTTCTTATGCATTAATTAATGCTATAATTTTATCCTATGATATTATTTAATATCTAAATCATATATTATGATATATATGTATATTTGGATCGAAAATGGCATGAGTACCAATAATAGGTGTAAATTGTATTTTATTCCTATTTTCTTAATTTAATATCTGAAGTTCATATATGTGCAATATGCTTGATTTAATTATTTTAATGACTCAGATTATATATCATATGATCATCTATGATTAATACATTGTATTATGGTACAAAATAAATTAAAATCCTACCCCTACCCACCATAAAGTCGCCGCCACCCTCTTTACACAAGCAATGATGCACCCTTTTTCTACCCAATGCATGAACACCTTTAACACTAGCCTAATCATCACTAAGCACCCATCATTCGGCTGCAAATCTCCTATTGGTGTGTGTGTGTGCTGTAAAATGAGAGAGAGATAGTGAGACTCTTCCTCTTTCACTCCATTCACTCATTACACATTTTCAAATACACCACAACACACAAAACACTCCACTCCCTCTCCCATTCCAGCAGAAAAATCGAGAGCTTCCCCCTCCCATTTTTCAGATTTTCTTCTTATTCTTCTCCATTTCTTCCAAAAGTTGATACATACCTTGTTCTTGTTAATCCTATACCATTCCAAGGTAAATATGGTCCATTAGTATCGATTCTTACCTCATTTATTCCATGAAAATCGAAACTGTTTTTATATATATATATGTGTAGGTTTCGAATGCTATATATGTATACGTGAATGTGTTTTAAATGTTCTTGAGCACGAGAATGTTGTTCTTGATGATTTATTTTCAAATATATGAAGATATATGTTAGAATAAGCATATGGTATTGTTCATTTGATTTTGAAACGGATCTAGCATATTGATAAAATTTTCAACCAAGAACATGTACAAAATGATTTTTCAAGATATTAAAATGCATATGAACGACCGAATACTTTCGATATATTCTAAGCATGTAATAATGATTTATGTTATGATTTAAACCTATGGTATGTTAATTAAAATTTTAGAAAACCCTAGGTATTTTTGTCAAAATACCGTGAGCTCTTAGATAAATACCTGTGTATAATTTTGTTTTAATCATATAATGACATATTAATGCTTTAATGTATCGATTATATGTTATATGATTTAATTAGAATTTTGAAAATCAAATACATAAATTTTAAGTAATACCGTGAGCCTTTGGAAAATATTTGTTGATGTATGATTTTATTTTGAACATATAATGGTGTTTTAATGCTTTAGTATATTGTTTATACATTGTGTGAATTAATTAGAATTTTGGGAAATCATTTACTAATTTAAATCAAATAAGCCGTGAGCTATGTGCTCAATAAGGTGATGATTTAATTAGTTTTGATAAATTATATGATGTTATATTAATACACTATAGTGCATAAACATAGTATATAATTGTTGAATTTTGAAACCAAATACTAATTAAAATCAAAAGCCGAGAGCTTGCAAAGCTCATATGGTGACGATTTAAATTATTTTGGTTGATATTATGATGTTACAATGTTATAATATAATGTTTATTGATATTGGAAATTATTTAGAATTTTAGAAATTATTTATTATTTATTTGGTAATTACCCTATAATTACCGTGTGAAATATTGTTATATATTGAAATAAATAGTTATGATGAACTATGGGTTATGAGAATATTATATACTGATGTTGGGATGTTATAATAGGTATATACCAATTTTGGGAATTTTGATGATTATTCCTATTTATTGAATTACTACTAATATTTATATATGTATATATATAAATAAATAGAAAATAGTGTTATATGAATTTCATAAATTATATTCTGGACCATAGTGTATAATAATACACTATATTAATTTAGAAAATTTTTCAAAGATCATTTAGTATTTTTAATCTAATTATCGAAATTATCGATAATTAATAAGGATTTTAAAACCTTTTAAAACAGTTTATTTATGAAAATTTACTAAATTAATATTCTGGACAGTTTTCAAATGTTACAAAATTTTATAAACATAGATTGCTATGTTTGAGACTTAACGCTCATTTTGTAACGCTTTAAAACCAAAATACGCTTTTTAATTATAAAAGAATTATTAAAATGCGAAAATAATTATAAGTCCTCGATTTACAAGATAAATCGAGGAATAGGACTTTACGCTTTCAAATCGATTAAATTCGATTTATAAAGCAAAATAGTAAGAATTACTATTTAAAAGTCAAAATCATCGACTTTGTCGACCAATTGTCGACTTCGCCGACTTTTCAAAGTCAAACGACGATTAAACGGTTGTAAATACGCCAAGACGCTGTAAGATATACTAATTGAGTATAATAATTATTAGTAAGAAAGGATTTCATAAATGAAACCATATATCGAAAACGCATTTATACGCCGAACGATCTCGGCGAACCCAGAAAAGTCAATCGATACGATTAGAGACGATCAATTCACTAAGGAATTCAGTCTCACATCGATATGAAATATCAAAGTTATCTTAAGTTTTCGAAAGTCTCGATAGACTTGAGCGACGACTAAAGCCTCGCCAGAAGCGTGGACGCAAACGCAATGACGGATTTCGACGAACAATCGAACCTGTGACTTTACAACGAACCGTAGTCCGTGGGCTTTTCCTTCTTATCTCAAAATGGGCTTTGTTTTCAAAAATATGACCTCATCATCATATCAAATAAATTTACTTACAAAGACTTATACTACGATTGTTTATCAAATGTTTTACCGCATTACACCGCCAAAATATTTCGCTTTGTACGGATCCTATCTCGCATGCCCGGTAGGCTGTGGAGATGGTCGAACTATTATATCAATTGTTGTGGTAGCACCCAACCTTTTAATGTCGGGTCCCGTGCCGGATGACAAATGCCCGCTAGATCGGGCGTGAAGGTCGAACTACGCCGTGTTAACATATGCTTGCAGAGAGACCGCAGGTCAGACGGATTACGGCCGGTCACGGCGTCAGACGGGAGGCCTCCTCTCGACGCTTATTATTTATTTTATTGTTATGTATCAGGACTATGAGATACGGACCATACACACCAAGAAAATGCTCGCCGAGCTATGTTTACTTAACCGAATGATTTGGTAAGACAAGGCATTTTTAACTAAAACCCTCGCGACTTACTCGATATCGGCAACAGAATCCAAACTTATCAAATGTTTTCGCATGAGTCCACTAAGTGCAATTTCTGTACTTAGCCCCGCATGTTTGTTTTAAATGTGCAGTCGAGCTCGATGGCGATGATGGGAAAGTGTTGAGGAGTCCAAAGGTCCTCGACCGCTTTAATCAATTTGTGGTTTATACCTCAATACATATCGCCATATATGTATTCACACACTTTCCGCCGCTACACTCAACTCCCTTATTTATGCTTTATGATTTTAAACTATTGAGGCCCATCGGATCGTGCCAAGTTTTGGGGTCCGATGGCTCAAACCTTTTCAAAACAATATAACATCATCTCGTATTCTGCTCAAGCATGTTAGCTTATTTTCACGCACCTCTATTTTATTCATGTAACCCCAAAGTACTACTCCTAGTACTAGTCGCCTCCAACCGGGTTGGT
This sequence comes from Salvia rosmarinus, assembly GCA_036937905.1. Lineage (NCBI taxonomy): Eukaryota > Viridiplantae > Streptophyta > Magnoliopsida > Lamiales > Lamiaceae > Salvia > Salvia rosmarinus. The sequence continues at coordinate 37,724,070 of CM072821.1, forward strand.
CCGGAATGGGTCGTGATGTATGGTATCGAGCGCTTTTGCTCTTTGAAAACCCAAGACCTTTATTCTAAGTCTAAATCGAGTCACCGACTTCTAGAAACCCATCGACCTCTCAACACTCCATCACATCGAGCTCAACCGGAAAAAAAAGGTAATCGATTTCTTTCTCAAACTCATGAAATGGAAAACTTCGCATGATGAGCAAGTTAGAGGAACTTTTGAGAAATTTTATTATTTTGAAAATTTTGAAGTCGAGAAAGAAATTTTTCCAAAATTTTTTTCGTGAGCCAATACAATTGCTCGTATCGAGATGGAAGTGTATGGTAGTATCAAGTCGAATGATCAACATGAAACAAACGAATTCATTTTTATATGCATATGAGTTGATCATGATTGTCTTTGAAATCATACTTCCAAATTTGCAAATAAAACTTTACTTTCCGACTTTCAAAATCTTATTCATGATGAATGATATGTTATCATGAGACGAACTTAGACTCTAAGGAGCATGCCCACGTATCGTGAAAGAACGTAGATGTACGAACTTCTTTTCCTTATACGAACAAAAGAACGATAGGAAGAGTGAAAGAAACGATACCCTTGAGCAACGGACGACGGAAGACAAGCGAGAAGGACGAACGAGGACGACCCCAACCTTTAAGCTGAATGACGTCGGCACTCCATCATCACTTCGACACAAGTTACCAGCAACACGAATCACGGCATGGACGCCACTTACGGCTTCAGGATGTGCAGCCTCGACTTAAGAACCCAAGATGATAGACGACACGCCGACATACACCTTGATTGATATTTTTACACAATCGCGCAAATTTCCTGCACTGCGCAGTAGATTTGTTTTAGCTAGATCTCTCTCGTTGAGACTCCGATTTACGCATGGTTTGCACCTACGTACTCCTAACGCACTGATCTTCATTTGTTATGAAGAACAGAATCCCTAATTCTGTCTCCAGAATACGATAGAGTCTGTTAAACTCTAGCTTAAATGTGTGATATAAGACAAGGGTCTCGAGTGTATGTTAAGATATCATTAGCTATATGTATATGTTCGATAAGACTAAGAAAGTAAGTTGTGGTATATATTGTACATCATGATGATGCCTACCTTATAGAATTGTTAGTTCTAGCCTAGTTGCTTCTCGTTATGCTATCCTTTCTGCTTTAAGACGACGATAGTCGCTTACGTTAGTTTTCTTTTCTTTACCGCGGCAGATGGAGTGAGATGCGCTATATCGCTAGGAGGAGGGTAGGACCTCATGCCCCACCCGAGGAGTTGATGCGCACCTATAGGAAAGTTGATGTGTGCCGGGAAGACCTAGGTGAGTTTCTCGCGCATTACCTTCGGTTGTGGAGGAGCCTGAGCCTATGGCGCAACCGACCACGATGGCATCAAGAGACTCCTAGCTATACCCCTTGCACTGGATGGTTATGCCCGAGAGGTATCGGAGACTACATCTATCGATTCCCCGAGGTTATGATTTGATTGGGATCCGCCTGTGTTCGTGAGTCACCGACTTACGTGTACAAGATCATGGAGCCGCACCGATGGGACCCTATCTCCTCCACGGGAGTACACTTGGCGTGACGAGTCGCCAGAGTGGCTGTACTTTGAGGTTCCGAGACAAAGTTGACCCAAAGGATACCCCTGCATCGAGTGGACGAGGGTAGGATGTACGAGGTGGATAGGGCAAGACGCCCCAGAGCCTTGGGAGAGCCGGTATTTCCACCCTCACTGCTTGGACACCCCGCACGTCCACCAAGACCACCTCCACCACCTATGGTCCCACCCATACCACCACGAGCACTTTCACCTGACAAAGACGGATGAGAGTATCGATGCCTTCCTGTGCTATGACCCGACTCGAATATGTTACAGTCCGTCGCCCGACCACGAGCCTCGGCGAACGCGACCACCGCTTAACCCCATGCGAGATATACCGATGGTGGAAAGCGATGGAGCCGGTCCATCCAGGGGCTACCCCGTATGGACATTTCGGACAAATAAGATGATTCGGAGGAAGAGGAAGACCCCGAGGAAGACACGAATAGGAAAAGACCTCGTGAAGGCACTAGGCGACGCCTTAATTAGAATTTGTTTTGTTATGTCTAGCGTGTGTGCTAGCTTCTCTTTTCTTTTTTTCTCTTGTTGCACCTTAGTTCTATAACTCGAAATCTCTTTAGGCCGTGGGGGCCGGATTTACATTTTCTGCTTACCCGCTTATTTTGAACATCCCGCCTATGGCGTAAATTTTGATATATATACATGACCCTAATAGGCTTTTTATGGCAAGTTATGTTTGTTAAGAATGTTATACTGCTTGGGATCGCTATGACAAGGCCAAAACAAAGGTGAGTGGACGTGGGTGAAAAGAATAAATGCCTAATGCTTACTTGTTTTTCATAGCAAGATGCCTCCGAGAAGGAATCCGAGCAGAACCCAGAGGTCGAGGACGGGAAGGCCGAGAGGAAGGGTAGAGTCCCCAACAAGAGCCGAAGACAATCCCCAACCACCACCTCCACCTCAACCCGATCGCAGGATCAAGAAATGTTTTAAGACGTAACCTCCTATCTTTAACGGAAAGGCAACCCGAGGAAGCCAACAACGGGTCGTGGCTATTGAACGGATCTTTACCTTCTTAAGATGCACGGCACAAGAAAGGTCGTCAGTAGTTACTTTCCACTGGTTGACCACCGACTTCGTGGGAAGCCGAAAGAAGACTTTACAGCAGTAATAAACCGAGGAATTCTCGTGGAGGATTTCAAAAGAGAGTCAGATGAAAAGTATATCCCCAAAAGTTATAAGGGAAAGAGGCGTGAATTTTTCCCGCTAAAACAAGAAAAATTATCCAGAATCGATCACGATCGCACTTTCATGAGACGCCAAGATATGCGCCGGATCTAGTAGACACCGACTTGAAGATGTCGGAAAAGTTCGTATGTGGCTAAGAATGGAGATACGCATGTCTCTTGCCACCATGGAGACCTATTCACAATCAAGCTCTAGACGAGCTGATATCGAGGCGGCTATGAGCGAGAATAAGACAAAGGTCGCCTCGTGCACACGGTAATTCGGATAAGGGAAAAGGAATCTGAGCCCAACCGCTGAAATAACAACCGCGAAACTACGGAGAAGAAGTCACAAGCGCCGTGGCAAGGAAACCCGCGCAAGAGAGGACAAAGTCGAAGCGAGCAGTTATGCTCCACCAAAGAAGGGGCCATATGATGAATGATGAGACACCTCAATGCCCTCGATGCCATAGGACACACAAGGTGTGTGCACGGCAAACGTGGTAAGTCGTTACAAATGCGGGCGAACGGGCATTACGCCAACACCGCTCGATGTCACGCTCGATGGAAGGCCGAACCAACCGGAAATGCTCACCATTGAGGGCTATACACAACCCCACCCACCGCAGCAGCCCAAATTTCAACCCCAAAGAACTCCAAAGGGCAAACACCCCACCTCAACAACAACAACTCCAAAGAATGCAATAAAGGGCAGCCGCACAACAACAAATCTCAAGAATAAAGAGGGCAGCACCACCGCCACAACAACAAAGAGAGGCGATACCACCACATTAACGCCAAAGAATGGCAAAGAATAAAGCCAGCAACAACCGCCAAATCAGCCAGACCACCTGTCACCTCAACCGGCTCAAAGCGAGCCTACGCCCGTGATAGGAGGCAGAATCTAACAAAACCAAGGAAACTCGCGTATGGGAGTTCTTCTCAACCCACCGTTATAGTATCGCTCGACACGGGTGCTTCGTGATTCTTTATTGCAAAATCATGCGAGAAATGCCGGGCCTTAGGTCTGAAAAATCGCCGTGATATGAGAATCTCATCACCTATAGGAGGGATTATGATCATACCCACTTTTGCTCGAACCTAGAGTCGACATTAGATCACTTAAGGTTTCGCTAACGACCTAAACATAATACCCATGGACGATGTAGACATAATCCTGAATGGATCGTTAGCTAAGAATCATTCCACGATTCTCTCGAAGGAAAGGAAAATTTCGCTTCACTTTCCCGGACAAGAAGCAACGATTTTCACGGAATCAAGACGGGAAGAAGGATTCCAATAGTATCCGCACTACAAGCTAGTAGGATGATGAACCGTAGCGATGTCTCGCATTCCTCGCTTATTCGAACGAAGGGATAAACCCGATGCACGGTAGAAGACATTGAAGTTGTCCAAGAGTTTTCGGACGATTTCAAAAACCTACCAGACTACCTCCCGATAGACAACTAGAGTTTACCATCGACTTGGAGCCGTGATCAGCCCCAAAGGTCGGCGCCTATAGGATGGCCCCAAGGAGCTAGAGGAATCGAAAATCCAAATCCAAGAGCTTTTGGATTTAGGATTTATTAGCCAAGTGTTTCACCTGGGAGCGCCTGCTTTGTTTGTTAAGAAAAGGATGGTTCTTTGAGGACGTGCATCGATTATAGGAGCTAAATAAGATGACACTAAAGAACAAATACCCTTTACCCGCAATTGATGACCGCTTGATCAATTGCGAGGAGCGGTGTATTCTCTAAAATTGATCTTAAGTCGATACCACCAAATGAAAATACGGTCCGAGGATGTACCTAAGACCGCATTCAACCGTATATGGCCACTATGAGTTCATAGTTATGCCATTCGGATTAACCAATGCACCACCGATTCATGGACCTCATGAATGTAGTATTTCATCCATTTTGGATAGGTTTGTTTTGGTCTTCATAGATGACATCCTTATTTATTCAAAGAATGAAGAGGATCATATGAACATCTACGACGGTTCGCAAACCTTGAGAATGAAAGACTCTTTGCTAAGTTTAGCAAATGTGAGTTTTGGCTCAAGGAAGTTATGTTCCTCGACACATCGTGTCTCGCAAGGCATAAAAGTAGATCCAAATGGTAGAGGCCGCAGGTGAATGGAAATCACCAAAAGCGCAAAGACGAATTAGAAGTTTCAGATTAGCCGGCTACTATAGAGATTCATCAAGGATTCTCCAAGATTGCAAGGCCAATAACCCGCCTACTCCGGAAAGGAATCAAGTTCGCTTGACCGATGAGTGCGAGACGAGTTTCCAAATACTCAAAGAGAAATCGACCAAGGCACCAGCTTCTAGCAATCCCCGTAAGCGACAAGGGTATGTGGTCTATACAGACGCATCTAAGACCGGACTGGGTCAGTTTTGATGCAAGAAGGAAAGGTGATAGCTTATGCATCCCGACAACTCGCACTTCCACGAATCGAACTACCCAACTCACGATTTGGAATTAGCAAATGTAGTTCATGCATCGAAAATTTGAGACACCATCTCTACGGTGTGAGATGTGAAATCTTCACGCACTATAAAAGTTTGAAGTATTTCTTCAACAAAGGGATCCAATATGAGACAAAGAAGATGGCTTGAATCGTAAAAGATTACGACCGTGGTATTAACTATCACCCGGCAAGGCGAATGTAGTAGCCGACGCTGAGTCGTAAGAGCCATACCAAGTTAGGATGTCTTTGTACAAGAGGAAAACTCGTGAAGAGTTTGGCAGATGAAGATTGAACTGTTGAACCACCCAGACAATCGTGGGTCAGATCGCTACACTCACACCGACATCCGATCTAAGAAAAGAATTGTCGAGACAAAGGATTGAGGAAAAGTTGAAAAGATCCGAAAAGACTAAGGTCCAAGGATTCAAAATTTCCAAGAGGCGCCGGATAACGCCTTATTGTTTGAAGGTAGGATATGCGCTCGACGACGCAGAGCTTCGTAACGAAATCATGAGCGAGGCTCACGACACGCCCTACACCGCCCACCCAGCAAGACAAAATGTACCAGATCCAAGGAAAATTTTTGGGGGAAGGCATGAAACGAGACATAGCTTTTTCAGAGAACGCCCTTGTTTGTCAACAAGTGAAGGCCCTACACCAACGACCCTACGGAAGTTACAACCGCTAGAAATCCCGAGTGGAAGTGGGACGATATAACGATGGATTTCACACGAGCTTACCCAAATCAAGAAGAGGAAACACAGCCATATGGGTAATTGTGGATAGACTTACCAAAAGTGCTCACTTTCACCTATTCAAAGCACTTATGGATCCGATAAGTCGCCCACCAGACGCTAAGGAGATCGACGACTACATGGAGTGCCAAAATCTATTACCTCCGATCGAGACTCCAAATTCACATCCGATTCGGATTAGCTTACAAAGAGAACTGGGTACGAGATTAAACTTCAAGACAAAGATTCCACCCACAAACCGATGGACAATGGAGAGAACGATCCAAACGCTGAAGATATGCTTAGAACCGTAGTATTGGATCGAGGTACAAATGGGAAGATATTTTACCGATTGAATTTGCTTACAACAACAAATATCAAGCGACGATAGTATGGCCCCACACGAAGCCTCAGATGGCAAGAAGTGTAGATCACCGCTTATCGGGATGAAGTCGGAGAGAAAAGTCATAGGCCTCGATGCGCGAGCGAGATGATCAAATCGCTCGACAAATTAGGACGAGGATAAAAGAGGCTCAGATGACAGAAATTAATCTTACCGATACGCTGAGATCCGAAAGCTACGCTTTGAGGATGGAGACAAAGTGTTTCTAAGGTCTCCATCAAAAGGGATTGTCGTTTGGCCCGAAGGAAAGCTTAGACCTCTGCTACATAGACCTTATGAGATCCTAGAAAGGATAGGTCCAAGAGCTTATAGGTCGGCTCTTCCGCCAAACCTAGGAAATGTCCATAATGTTTTTCACGCCTCACAATTACGAAAATACGCTCACGACCCAAAGCACGTGATTCATCAAGACGACGTGATCCTCGAGCCGCACATGAGCTATAAGGAAGAACCCGCAGCCATACTTGACCACAAAGTTCAAAGAACTACGAGCAAGTCGATTCCGCTAGTAAAAGTGTCATGAGACACCACTGACAAGAAGAAGCCACGGGAACTTGAAGAAACAATGAGAGAAAATACCCGATCTATTTTCTAAGGTATACAAATTTCGACTAAATTTTTCGTAGGGGTGGAATGTAATATTCCAAAGAAACGAATATACGATTGCGTATTCTCAAACCGTAATTGTGGTTTTCGACGATATTAACTTTTTTGCGACATCGAATCTTGTGACTTCGATACGATATCGTTATAACAAATTCCTTTTCATAATTCAATAAGGATTGTGAATTAAAGGATCAAATATTACGAAATGATTCGTCAATATTTTTAAACGCCAAACGCAGATCGAACGCCGCCTTTTCATGAAATTTCGAGCTAAGTGAAGCTTGGAATTAATTTCATCTTAATTCCTTTATTAAATGGAATATATTTATTTAGTAAGTATGAACTTATCGCACCATTTTGAGATGAGTCGATTTTGAACGCTTTGAGACGTTAACGCCAACGCCTGAGACGCTTTGTAAAATGAGTTTAATGCTCGTGAAATTATAATAATTAATTTCCTATTAATATTTTATATAATTTCAGTATTATTAATTATTAAAATCAAATTTTCAGCTATTAGAATTGATGATTTAATATTGAAAGTTTCAAAACCCTAAGTTTATAAACTTTGGTTTTTCACATGAAATGACACTATTAAATTATCATATGATATCTAAACTTTATAATATGATATATATGAGTGTTATTAAGCTATGAAATCAGTTTTAGATTATTAAAATCGAAAACAGATTTTTATAAATTTCAAATCTAATTTTCAAATTAGGTTTCTTATGCATTAATTAATGCTATAATTTTATCCTATGATATTATTTAATATCTAAATCATATATTATGATATATATGTATATTTGGATCGAAATGGCATGAGTACCAATAATAGGTGTAAATTGTATTTTATTCCTATTTTCTTAATTTAATATCAGAAGTTCATATATGTGCAATATGCTTGATTTAATTATTTTAATGACTAGATTATATATCATATGATCATCTATGATTAATACATTGTATTATGGTACAAAATAAATTAAAATCCTACCCCTACCCACCATAAAGTCACCGCCACCCTCTTTACACAAGCAATGATGCACCCTTTTTCTACCCAATGCATGAACACCTTTTAACACTAAATTAATCATCACTAAGCACCCATCATTTGGCTGCAAATCTCCTATTGGTGTGTGTGTGTGCTGTAAAATGAGAGAGAGATATGAGACTCTTCCTCTTTCACTCCATTCACTCATTACACATTTTCAAATACACCACAACACACAAAACACTCCACCCCTCTCCCATTCCAAAGAGAAAAATCGAGAGCTTCCTCCCATTTTTCAGATTTTCTTCTTATTCTTCTCCATTTCTCTTCCAAAAAGTTGATACATACCTTGTTCTTGTTAATCCTATACCATTCCAAGGTAAATATGGTCCATTAGTATCGATTCTTACCTCATTTATTCCATGAAAATCGAAACTGTTTTTATATATATATATGTGTAGGTTTCGAATGCTATATATGTATATGTGAATGTGTTTTAAATGTTCTTGAGCATGAGAATGTTGTTCTTGATGATTTATTTTCAAATATATGAAGATATATGTTAGAATAAGCATATGGTATTGTTCATTTGATTTTGAACGGATCTAGCATATTGATAAAATTTTCAACCAAGAACATGTACAAAATGATTTTTCAAGATATTAAAATGCATATGAACGACCGAATACTTTTGATATATTCTAAGCATGTAATAATGATTTATGTTATGATTTAAACCTATGGTATGTTAATTAAAATTTTTAGAAAACCCTAGGTATTTTTGTCAAAATACCGTGAGCTCTTAGATAAATACCTGGTGTATAATTTTGTTTTAATCATATAATGACATATTAATGCTTTAATGTATCGATTATATGTTATATGATTTAATTAGAATTTTGAAAATCAAATACATAAATTTTAAGTAATACCGTGAGCCTTTGGAAAATATTTGTTGATGTATGATTTTATTTTGAACATATAATGGTGTTTTAATGCTTTAGTATATTGTTTATACATTGTGTGAATTAATTAGAATTTTGGGAAATCATTTACTAATTTAAATCAAATAAGCCGTGAGCTATGTGCTCAATAAGGTGATGATTTAATTAGTTTTGATAAATTATATGATGTTATATTAATACACTATAGTGCATAAACATAGTATATAATTGTTGAATTTTTGAAACCAAATACTAATTAAAATCAAAAGCCGAGAGCTTGCAAAGCTCATATGGTGACGATTTAAATTATTTTGGTTGATATTATGATGTTACAATGTTATAATATAATGTTTATTGATATTGGAAATTATTTAGAATTTTAGAAATTATTTATTATTTATTTGGTAATTACCCTATAATTACCGTGTGAAATATTGTTATATATTGAAATAAATAGTTATGATGAACTATGGGTTATGAGAATATTATATACTGATGTTGGGATGTTATAATAGGTATATACCAATTTTGGGAATTTTGGATGATTATTCCTATTTATTGAATTACTACTAATATTTATATATGTATATATAAATAAATAGAAAATAGTGTTATATGAATTTCATAAATTATATTCTGGACCATAGTGTATAATAATACACTATATTAATTTAGAAAATTTTTCAAAGATCATTTAGTATTTTTAATCTAATTATCGAAATTATCGATAATTAATAAGGATTTTAAAATCCTTTTAAAACAGTTTATTTATGAAAATTTACTAAATTAATATTCTGGACAGTTTTCAAATGTTACAAAATTTTATAAACATAGATTGCTATGTTTGAGACTAACGCTCATTTTGTAACGCTTTAAAACCAAAATACGCTTTTTAATTATAAAAGAATTATTAAAATGCGAAAATAATTATAAGTCCTCGATTTACAAGATAAATCGAGGAATAGGACTTTACGCTTTCAAATCGATTAAATTGATTTATAAAGCAAAATAGTAAGAATTACTATTTAAAAGTCAAAATCATCGACTTTGTCGACCAATTGTCGACTTCGCCGACTTTTCAAAGTCAAACGACGATTAAACGGTTGTAAATACGCCAAGACGCTGTAAGATATACTAATTGAGTATAATAATTATTAGTAAGAAAGGATTTCATAAATGAAACCATATATCGAAAACGCATTTATACGCCGAACGATCTCGGCGAACGAGAAAAGTCAATCGATACGATTAGAGACGATCAATTCACTAAGGAATTCAGTCTCACATCGATATGAAATATCAAAGTTATCTTAAGTTTTCGAAAGTCTCGATAGACTTGAGCGACGACTAAAGCCTCGCCAGAAGCGCGTGACGCAAACGCAATGACGGATTTCGACGAACAATCGAACCTGTGACTTTACAACGAACCGTAGTCCGTGTGGCTTTTCCTTCTTATCTCAAAATGGGCTTTGTTTTCAAAAATATGACCTTATCACATATCAAATAAATTTACTTACAAAGACTTATACTACGATTGTTTATCAAATGTTTTACCGCATTACACCGCCAAAAATATTTCGCTTTGTGTACGGATCCTATCTCGCATATGCCCGGTAGGGCCGTGGAGATGGTCGAACTATTATATCAATTGTTGTGGTAGCACCCAACCTTTTAATGTCGGGTCCCGTGCCGGATGACAAATGCCCGCTAGATCGGGCGTGAAGGTCGAACTACGCCGTGTTAACATATGCTTGCAGAGTGACCGCAGGTCAGACGGATTACGGCCGGTCACGGCGTCAGACGGGAGGCCTCCTCTCGACGCTTATTATTTATTTTATTGTTATGTATCAGTGACTATGAGATACGGACCATACACACCAAGAAAATGCTCGGCCGAGCTATGTTTACTTAACCGAATGATTTGGTAAGACAAGGCATTTTTAACTAAAACCCTCGCGACTTACTCGATATCGGCAACAGAATCCAAACTTATCAAATGTTTTCGCATGAGTCCACTAAGTGCAATTTCTTGTACTTAGCCCCGCATGTTTGTTTTAAATGCAGTGTCGAGCTCGATGGCGATGATGGGAAAGTGTTGAGGAGTCCAAAGGTCCTCGACCGCTTTAATCAATTTGTGGTTTATACTCAATACATATCGTCATATATGTATTCACACACTTTCCGCCGCTACACTCAACTCCCTTATTTATGCTTTATGATTTTAAACTATTGAGGCCCATCGGATCGTGCCAAGTTTTGGGGTCCGATGGCCTCAAACCTTTTCAAAACAATATAACATCATCTCGTATTCTCGCTCAAGCATGTTAGCTTATTTTCACGCACCTCTATTTTATTCATGTAACCCCTAAAGTACTACTCCTAGTACTAGTCGCCTCCAACCCGGTTGGTCCGGAATGGGTCGGCGAGGTTAACATACGCTTTCCCTACACTGGTATCGAGCACGGGATCGAATCTTGGCTCGCTGGATTAATTCACGTTTGATTATTACGTGCGTTATTATAATTGTGGATTTGTCGTTCATCGTGGCTCGTTTGTTTTGTTGGTTTTTGTTTTTACACCACGAGAAAATCCGTGGTTAGATTAGATTTTATTATGTAAATCTTGTCTGTAAAAGAAGAACGAAGACGAACGAACGAAGAACGAAACGACGGGAAAAACAGGGTTCTCGGCTGTGTTCTGGGTGGTTTCTCGCGAGCGAGTCTCGCGGTCGCTAGGGCGATCGCGAGGGCTGCGGGCGACGGGGCGCGCGTTCTCGCGCGGGATCCCTGGCGCTTAGCGAGCGAACTCGCGATCGCGAGGATTACCCGCGAGGCTGCGCGGCCGTGCGAGCTAGCGGGCGACGGGGCGCGCGTTGGCATGAAACCCGCGCTGGCCATGAGCGGACTCATGGTCGCGAGGTATGGCGCGGGCGACGATGTCTCGGCAGACGCTCGGGCGCTGGGCGTGGTCACAAGCGCGCAGCTCGACGGGTCGCGGTCGCGTTAGCGACCAGCGAGGCAGCCAGCGAGGAGCGCGCGGGGCGGGCGCTGCGAGGTCGGGCGCGATCGGCTTTGCCTCAGCGCGGCCCAAGACTCTTTGGGCCGACCGGCCCGCACCCGCTTTTCCAGTTTTTCGCCCGCGCCCGCACGCGAGGCCCAATTGTTGAATCCGTCCGTGCCCGTGCACGCGAGGTCTGCTGAAGTTTATTTCGTACTTTGTAAATCTATGTAATAGATTAGATTTAAATGTACGTGTTTCACGATTGGGCGCTGGCGAACGTTTTATTTTATTTTATCGCTCATATGCATGTCGTGGATGTTTAAATTATGCAAGAGCATGTTATGAATGTTTATATTACGCTGACAAACCTTTAAGTGTTTTACGAATTAGATGCGCATAGTAAGCATGCTAGGTTTATCGCGTTTATCAAGCATATTTTAGAATTCATGCGAGCATGTTTTACATGTCGAGTTCTATAGAAAAGCATGCTAGGATTACGTGATCTGCATGGACAAACCTTTTGAATAAAAAGACTAAGCAAGCAACCCGACAAATTAATTTTTCAAATTAAAATGTCAAGACCTCCACTTTTGATCTCTAAACAAAGTGAGACGACCGTGAGTAAACGCCCACACGCGTGGCTTGCTTGCACTGCTTATCATAAGTTTGTTAGATGAGATTTCTAAATAAAACATTTTAAATCTATTGAGAAGTGGGAGTTTCATGTAAACGCCCACACGCTGGCTTGCATGTGCGATTTTCATAAGTTCTCTAGAGATAGATATAAAATGAGATAACAAAAGAATTTGAATTGGAAGCGGTATGGTCCGAGTGAGTATACCAATTCTAAGAATTCATCTTCTACCGTTAAAAATTGTGGTCATTGCTAGACATCACCTCAAGTACAACTTCCCGCCAAGTCCCTTCTTGTGATAGTGATGTGGTCTAGTAAGGTCCAATCATTAATTTCATTTGTCATAAGGATAAGTTGACATGGATTGAAATTAAACGACTAAAAGGTATATTTTAGTCTGGTCGAGGGGTTCATGTGTAAACGCCCACACGCGTGGCTTGCATGTGGAATCCTTGGGCGATTGGAGGTTTCAATTAATATTGTTTTATCAAAAGGTTACAATATTATTGTTACTAATTATTTGCGATCGTATGCTTATGTGTTTTACATTATCGCTTCAGATATGTCTCTTACGCCGATTATCAATATGCTCGCACAAAATCCGTTATCCGTCCATATTTTATCGAGTGGAAACGAAACATGGAATATGTTCTTATCGTTGAAGAACACATGTTTGTTCTCACTACTCTAAACCCGATGCCCTTATCGACGATCGACTAATGAGCGGCGAGTCAAGGACTTTGGAATAAGTCAAACAATATGGCTAAATGCTATATGATGACTACGATGTCCAAAGGCTTGCACTGCAGCATCGGTCGATGGCGAGCCGACGATATTTGGTCAAGTCTCGAGTAAGTTTGGGCAATGGATCGACGATCGCTTCCACACAATGAGAGAAATCTTGGCGTAAGATGGAAGAAGGAAGTTCGTCCATGAACATGTCTCCCACATGACTCATCTCATGGATAGTCTTGATCGGTTGGGAGGAGGTATTGACGGAAGCCAAGGTCGATATCATCCTCAATACACCGCCCAAGTCTTTTGAGAACTTTCGGCGTGAATGCGATCATGAGCAAGACCGAGTTTACACTTAGTCGGGCTGTTTAATGATCTCGTTCTGCGGAAGGAGTTATGGGAAAAGGAGCACATGCTCTTGCTAGCACATCTAAGGGCCCAAAATTTTCATCGCAAAATGGAAATAGAAAAGGGTGCCAAAGGTGGTAGGCAAGGCAAATAGTGGGAGTAATGGGAACAAGAACATGGTTGCCACCGAGGCTTGAAGAAGCCAAAGGAGAAGGGCAAGTGCTTCAAGTGCGGTAAGACTGGGCATTGGAAGGCCAAGTGCCCTATGCTCAAGGCTCAAGGTACGCTGTTTGCTTTAGTAACGGAAACATGTTTAGCGACTTGTTCTACCCATTCTTGGGTAGTAGATACTGGCGAATCGATCATGTTTGTTACACCTGCGGGTTCCTGCGACAAGGGAGTCGTTTGATGGCGAGATAACGATCTCCATGGGCAACGCGCGAAAGTCGAAGTTGCGCTTGGAGATGTTTTTTATGTTTTGGGACAACAGCTTTTAGTTTTGAAAGACGTTTTATATGTGCCGGATTTTCATGGAACCTTGTTTCGCTTTCAAAATTATTTACTCATGGATATTCATTATTTTTGATAGTGGTGTTTCTATCATAAGAAATGACGGTTATCTCGTGTTGGCACTTTATATAATTCGCTTTATACTATTTCGCAAAACATAATACCTATAACTATGTCAGATCTTCATCAAACCCTAAAAGAGAAAGTTTTCTTCAAGAAGATGACTCTACTTTTCTCTGGCATCTTAGATTAGGTCACATCAATCTAAATAGGATCCAAAGACCGCTAAGAATGGAGCGTTGGGTGATCTCACGGTTACTCCGCTCCCGGTCTGCGAATCTGTATAGAAGGTAAGATGTCACCAGGACCCTTCAAAGCGAAGGGTTATAGAGCCAAAGAAATGTTGGAGTTAGTCCATTCTCGACTGTGGACCTATGTCCACACAAGCTCGTGGAGGGTACGAGTATTTTTCACTTTCATTGACGACACTCAAGGTACGGATACATATACCGCTTCACCGCAAGTCCGAATGCTTTGAGAAATTCAAAGAGTTTAAGGCGGAAGTGGAGACGAAGCTAGTAAGAGTATCAAGTCATCATGGTCTGATCGCGGTGGCGAATACCTCAAGAACGAGTTTATGGACTATCTAGTGAAATGTGGGATTACATCCCAACAAGATTTCACCGGCACACCACAAAGAAAATGGTGTGTCGGAGCGAAGAAATAGGACTCTTTGAAATGGTTAGATCTATGATGAGTTATGCTACATTGCCTATTTCGTTCTGGGGATATGCCTTAGAGACGGCGGCATACTTGCTAAATCTAGTACCGTCCAAGTCACTCGAAAAGACCCCTTTCGAGTTGTGGTTTGGGCGCAAGCCCGCTTTAAGCCACATAAGGATATGGGGCCAAAGACACGCGTCTTTGAAGAAAGTCGACAAGTTGGAGGCTAGATCCGACGCAAGGCTGTTTATCGCTATCCTAGAGGAACGAAGGTGGTTTATTCTATAGTCCTAAGGATCAGAAGGTCATTATTAGCACTAATGCCCGATTCTTAGAAGAGGATTCTATGAAAAATCATAAGTCCAAAGTTGAAATCATTCTTCAAGAATTAGAAGATGATCGTATTCCACCACCGATTAGCCGAAGGTACGAGATGTCGAGTCTAGTGGGAGGATCGACACCGATACTTCAAGAAATTGAAGTGGGTCGAGTTCCGCTGGAGATACCGACCGTACAAGTGGTACCTACACAGCAAGTTGTGCAAGATAGAGAACCACAAGTTACTGCACCCACCGTTGTCATTATGTCTATAGCACCTCGTCGTAGTGGGAGGGTTGTTCGTCAACCCGAGCGATTTATGTTCGTGGGTGAATCGTCGGATTTAGTCCCAGAAAACGAACAGGCAATAATCGACCCATGGTTGTACAAATGAGGCGATACAAGACAATGATGCAAGATCATGAAACTTACGTTTGACGAGTGGTAAAGTCCATGGATTTACCCAGCTTGCCTAGCGAGAGTTGTGTGTATCGGTTAGATGTCAACGGTAATGTGGTATTTCTTGCACTTTACGAGATGACATTCTTCTATTTGGCAACAATGTGAAGTTGTTATCGACGAAAGAGTTGTTTATCCGATCGCTTTCAAATGAAAGACTTAGGAGATGAAGCGTACATTCTTGGGATCAAGGTTTACCGAGATCGCAAGAGGAAAATGTTGAGCTTATCTCAAAGCGCCTTACATTGATCATCGTGATTACTGCGTTTAGTATGCACCGCCAAGAAAGGATTGCTACCTTCGCACATGGCGTTCTTTATCTAAAGGGCAGTCACCTATGATTGCAAAGGAGATCGAGAATGAGACAAGTTCCCTACGCTTCGCCGTAGGAAGTCTCATGTACGCAATGCTATGCACGAGGCCGATATCTGGCATGCAAGAGGCATAGTAGCAAGATATCGCCTAACCTCGACAAGCACATTGATCTGCAGAGAGCATATACTCAAGTACCGAAAAGGACTCGAGATTATAGGCTAGTTTACCATGCGATAGTCTAATACCCTCGGGTTATTCGCACTGGATTTTAAAGTCGACCGTGATGAGAAAAAGTCTACCTCGTGCTATGTGTTTACCTTGAGAGGTGGAATCAGATCCTCAAGGAGTGCAAAGCAATGATGCATTGCGGACTCTACCATGGAAGCCGAATATGTAGCCACTTCGAGGTCGCTAAGGAGGTCAGTATGGTTCAAGAACTACCTCATGGATCTAGATGTGGTACTGGTTTACCCATGAGTATCATGGTTTCTTCGTGATAACTCGTGCAATGGCAAACTCAAGGAACCACGGATCCACAAGGCAAGCAAACACATAGAGAGAAAGTACCATGTCATACGAGAAATCGTTAGATGAGGGGACGTCTTGATTGCAAAGATTGATACGATGGATAACCTAGCGGATCCATTCACTAAAGCCTGCCGAATAAGTCTACGCTTGGGACGTTAGAGGGCTTGAATTATGCTTAGATGGCACCCACTTAGAAAGGAAACTTTGTATAAGTGGGAGAAGCAAAGTGATGGTTGTGTAATAGCTAGTTGAGAGACACATTGTATACTAAAAGTTTGCTTTAGTATAAGTGGGAGATTGTTGGATTTGTATACTGAAAGCAGTTTGGTTGAGCTTGTATACAATGTTTCCTGTTACCACTATTACAATCTCCTATCTGATTTGAATACTTGATTGCATATATCTGTGTCCCCTTATCTCATATATAAGTTAGATCATACAGTGTGTAGAAGATCACAGAAGTCTGTATGATTGGTCAAGCTTAATGAGATATAAAAAGTTTCACAACCGAGACGACTTAAGGACGAGTTGTCGGTTTAGGCTGCAGTATAGATAAGAAGTGACTTGACTTAGTTGCTTGTCTATGCTGGTACGTCTCTGACGTATTGAAGGATCACAGTGAGATGTGTTCTTCTTTCTGACCGTCGTGAAGAACCAAGATCTCGGTGACTTACGATGATCTAAACCTCGATAAGGTATTAGGTGAGTATGAGTTGCTGACCATCACTTTGACTTGTTATGGGTGAGGGTTATATGTTCTAACCCAAGATTCTCCGCATCTTGGGTGGTGGCGAGTCTTGTATGTCACGCTAGTTATCTCAGACGAGTCACCGTATCCGCTTAGGATGATGACGCCCCTTAAGGAGCTCAAAGGTTTATTGTACTAAACCCCGCAGTTGAGTTAACTCAAGTACAATAATAAGGTTGAGTGGTACTACTTAAGGAAATGAAGTTATTAATCGCTTTAAGCAATGATTGCTATAAATGATTAATGGACGCTCGATATCTTAAATACGGGATTCAGAATGTCTAAGTGCAAGCCCGACTCAACTTCGGTAATAAAGGGTAAGTCAACATTCTTTCTCTAGTGGCATGATCGAATGTTTATAAATTAATTTATGTTCGGGTGAACATAAGATAATTAATTTATTTGAGGCCCATCTTTATTCCTTGCATTTGATCCTGGTCGCCCATCCAGCCCATAGCTACAAGAAAATCGGTCCCCTATGTGCTCTCAAAGGAAAGATTTTATTCTCTTTATCCCACAAGGATATAAATATATTTATGGTATATGCATAGATCCTTTCCATATAAGATTATGGAAATAATCTTGAGAGTATGGAAATAATCCTAAGAGTATGGAAATAATCCTAAGAGTATGGTAATATTCCATATAGGATTATGGTAATATTCCATATAAGATTATGGTAACATTCCATATAGGATTAAGGTAGTGCATTATAAATATAAGGTATGAGATAAAGTCTAGGTGAATGCTCACATATTAACAACACAATTTTTCGGTATTCTCATCATATTTGAGAGAGAAATTTCGTGAGTTTTGAGAGGGTCATTGGGTGATTTTCCGAAGCATTCTCCATAGATCGCCCTCACTCGACGCTGGAGATTGGGCATCCGGGATACGATCCCGTAAGGTCAGCACGAGTCTCGACCGCTCGATCCGCTCATCCCGCTCGAACCACCTCGACAGATCCAAAGGTAAACACGTGAAAACCCCTACGTGTTGCGATTTAATTATATAGACGCATGCTAGGTTTATAATCAATGTATGGTGAATTAAACACCCAAGATGGATCCTCGGGCGAGGTTAACATACGCTTTCCCTACGGTGGATGTTTGCCATCAAGCGGTACCGCCGGCCCTCCTAACGGACAATCTCGAGCATAATGTCCGCATTTTACAACGATAGCACTCGGTGCTACCTTTCCGCACTCACGAAATGATTCCTTTCGCATATCCGCACCAAGGTTTTTCCGCACCGCCGCATGGGTTGGAAATTCCTTCCCAAGGTTGCCTTTCTCTCACTTAAACGCCTTGATTCCTTGGAATCATCGACCGCCTGGTTCCTCGAACACCGATTTCCTTTCCCGATCTTCCCATTTCTCTTACCTCTTTCTCCGTCACCGGCTGTCCGGTGGCATCGTTTTTCATGGGGCAAATTGACTCAATGTTTAATGCCCGGTTCAAGGATCGCGATACGCCGATCTCCCGATCGACGAGCAAAATTCGATCTCGGCTCCGAGTCCTCTCTCGAACTCGCTCGCCTGGCAGCCTCGGTGCCGACTGTGCACGTAGCATAACGTGATGTATTTATTGAACGAGCGATCGTACTCGGTGACCGCCCATCTCCTTGATGAAGATTCCGAACTCGTTTTGCCTTCTCTCGTAGAACGCCAGCACGCATTTTCCATGAGTTCTTCCTCGAAATCTTCCCACGATACCTTCCTCATCGTCACGGTGTTAGGTCCTCCTCACGGACTCCCACCGTAAATCAGCCTCATCGGTTAGTCGAAAGATCGTAATTCAGATTTTACGCTTCTTCGCACCGATGTATTCAAAGATCCTTCGTGGATCGTATCCAGCCTCGGCGTCGATCGGTTCGTCGAGACCGTAGGATGTAGGGGATTCGCCTATGAAAACTCTCGATCGCATGCACCGAACCAAAGGTGGTTCTTGGGCTTCTTCCACGCTATTGTTTCTCCGGTTCCTTGTTCTCGGCATTCGCACCGACGCTTGAAACATTAGAAACGCTTTCGCATAGATAACCGGGTATCATCGCACAACATATATCATCACCCATATCACATATCATCACATATCACGCACGATCACATATAATCATGCAATCCTGTCAACATATCATCGTTATGCATTTCACATAACATTATCATCACACATCACATAGATCATATATCATCATGGCATAGCTCATATCACATATAAGCATTAAACATAAACATCCGATCATAGACAAAGTTAGTATCGAATATTTAGTGTCCATGAAGGACTCACCAAAATACAAGATCAAGGTATGTCACCAAAAGGTCGATATGAGCAAAAGAATCGACTCGATTCTTGTCAAAAGATGCCGCTCGTCCATGCTTCTAGCAGATCATGATCGCACTGCATACACCGACTACCTAGATCTCGCCTCCATATCCGCCCACTACTCTCCGTCGTCCCAGCGGTTCCATTCTACCTCCCTCATCCTCTCTTTCCTTCCTATCGTGGCTTGAATTGGCCGCCGCCTGTAAAAGCGATCCCGCATGGAAGCAAGCCTCATGGGTATGATCCCATCCAAGCCGCGCCTCGATTGCCTCGAGTATCGTGAAAGCCGTGCTCGAGTCCTCGCTCGGCGCCGCCCTTCCTCAATATGCCCGACCTCATCGTAGTCATCGGCTATCTCGATCACGGGTCCTCTCGAGTCCTTCATGCCCTCCTCATCCTCCTCCGGTCTTCCTCCTCCTCGAGTCTCCTCCTCGATGCCAACCCGATACAGCTCGTGGCCTCAAAATTCGATCCCGGCCTCTTTCCCTTCATCGCCGGATGGACAATCTCTCGCCCGGAGGTTCCTCGCCAAAATCATTCCGGTCCTTCGAAGGTAAGGATCGTCGATGGAGGTGTAGTGACCGTGTATCCCGATGCACCGGTGATCGTCGAGCGATGGTCGCCTCCCAAAGGCTCTTCAGAACATCATCTTTGTCATCAACTGGATCGGTCCTCGAACATGCCTTGCTATCACATCCTCCTCGGATGGTATACTCGATGATCGGTCCATCGCCTCCATACTCGAGCAATGAACTCTGTGAAATCCAAGGTAAGGTGCCCGTGATAGGATCCCGCTCAACATCACGTATCCTTGCTTTCCCACGGTACGCCAACCTGTTGGTAGCCTCTCACAACCAATAGTAAGCCTCATATTCGACATTTTCCCACCGCCTCTGATCTTCCTCCACAATCCAACAAATCTCCCTGTAAATACTCCCAACGGCTCATGGACATTCCTGGTACATTCCACGAACTTACGGATCCGCTCATCCATCCTGTGGGATCTTAACCAACGCTCGGGCCATCAATATCCATAAACCTACATGTTAGTTTATCAACATAACAACAAATATTCACGCTTCTTTTTTCGCCCCTCATATCCGGGTAATCATGTCTCAAACACATGTTCATTTCAACACATATCAATATCAATATCGATGTTTATCATAATAATCACGTAAGCAAATACAGGATTTACTTACAAGCACTCGTTTATCAAAATAAACAAGATTTTCAATCAACAACGCATTGCTATGTAAACACATAGACTTACATCAACCATCCGTGATCACATCAATCACATCATATCATATAAACGATTTTCACATCACAGTCGCATAGGCCCTTCCGTCCCATCGACAAATCATTTCCACATCCACATCAACACCCAACCATACCACATCCATCTCACCTCAACATCCACATCACGTTTACATCACGTAAACTCTTACCAGGCCAAAACACATGAAACCAAGATCACATCAAGCATCACGTAACCACATAAAGCATCAGCAAATAAACACATACCTCATCCCCTTTTTAAAGGAGGCGGCCTGACGGTGAGCTGAGGGTAGCTGTACCTGATGAACAGTTTAGAAGAACAAGTTCTAAACACTCAATTTCAAGAACGCACATGATATAAAGCAAACAAACTGCTTTGATATCAAACAATATAGACACATACCCAAAGCCAGAAAAACTGCTCTGATACCAAGCTGTCACGCCCCAATTCCCGAGGGAAGGCACGGATGCCGGGGTGTGATTAGGGGTTAGGTTAAGCGAGGGAAGAAGGGGAATACATATAACATACATGATAAGAAGATGTGACCATGAAATCGGGCAACATCTCCTCTATAACTAGGACATATCCTGAAGGGGAGGGGTGCACAAACAATCCACCAACAGAATAATATCGATACCATAACTTCAGAAACATGATCTTGGTTTATAATAAGTAATGCAAGGAAGCAAAATAGCATTACACCCTCGCTGACTAGACCGTCAACCACATAGCAAGCTCATATCGGACTCACAAAGATAATAACATAATAATTTTGTTCCCAATCGTAAAGCAAAATAAGGGACAAGAATACATCAATATCGAGTACGATATAACACAACATCGCTGAAGCATAGCATGAAGAACCCCAACTCCACCCTCGGCCGCCCGTCCATTCTCCTCCATCCGTGAAAAGATTTGAAAAAGAGTTTGGGGTGAGTACTAGCGCACTCACCGGGTTTTATCATAAATCAAAAGAATCATGATGCCGTGTTCAGAGCACTTACCTTAGAAGGTTTTAAACGTAAATCCACTTCTAAGTAAGCAAAATAGATTTTTCATTTTCGATACCGATCCATTATTATCAAGTACTCCATCATAGAACAAAGAACCACGGCTCGGAACGTATCCCGCCACCCCATCACATCTCATTCATTCGCCCTAACATATCCAATGAGCCCATAATATCTCAAATCAAACATATCCACTCACCCACGCCTGAACGTATCCAATCGGCTAACTCGGTGTGGACTTTAGGGTCAAACTCGTCGTAACCATAACCACCTCATTACCATTTCCGTGTGGACTTGAGGGGTCTATCCCTTCGTAACCATAACCACGTGTTCTGGGTCTATCCCTTACGATCAATACTCAAAATGGTGATCAACCCACCGAATAGAGATCCGTGCACAATCACAATATAACAATATCTCTGATCGTAGAACAAGAATAACTTCATCAAAACATTTTACGGCGCACATGTTTTATTTTGAAATATCGTAGTAAATAACTCAAAATAAGCATATATAACCCAACCTCGAATGCAGAAAACGTTAACCGGAGGTATCTACGGATCCGATGACTTCACCGATCGCCTTTGGTAGGTACCGTAACAAGACGGAACAAATTTTGGGTCACATCCCACAAAGCAAAGCAACAACGTGATCCAAACGAAGATCATAGAAAACTAGATTTTCGACTTTACAACACATATTTGCACTCTTCGGTTTTCAAATCAACTCGATGCGAAGGGAAATATATTCAGGGCATCAAGACCTATAATAGAGTACTTTCAAAATATGCATGCATGCAAGTTGACTCAAATCTTAGCAACAAGAAGCTTCAAAATCGATGCTATCCTCGGATCTAGGATAAACCATCCAAAATCGATGCATGAAAATGGAAACATAAGCAATATGCATAACGATTTAACATGGAATGACAAACTACGTTGAAAATGGATAACCGGGCATGTACTTCCTTTAGAAAACTAGAAGCAACGGAAAACATCCCGACATACAGAAACGCGAAAATAGAAAAACGGAATCGGTACTTTAGTAGAATGCATAGCCCGGAACTCAAAACCTAAAGGACCCATAGCCAAAAGGTGGCCCGTTGACAACCAATCGGCGGCCAGGAGGGGCGACGGCGGCGGCCTTGGGCGACGGCGGCGGTGTGGCCAAATTGGCCGGCCTCCGGCAATTTTTTCGCCTCGTCCCTTTAGGATCCCGAGTTCTATGCTATACGATCTACTAAAAGGCGAAATCAAAACAAGAAAAGGACAAAAAGAAAACAGGGCTTCCGGTGAGAGGTTGATCGGCGGTGGTGGCTCGGCGGCGCAAGAATGGCGCCTGGCCGAGCCTCCCTACCGATCCCCACTCCTCCAGCGGCTTCCAGCGTGCACTGAGCTTCTCGGCTCTTCCGAAACACAGAGAAACGAAGGAAATGAACGCTTGAAAATGAAGGCCCTAGCCTCCTATTTAAAGGAAGCGGGGTCGACAACAATACATGCAAGCTGACCCTTTTCAAAACGCAAAAGCGACCCAACTTTTCCGAACGGACTCCAAATTTAGCAAACTTTGTACCCAAGGACACGAAATAAAATACCGGACACAACGATTATAAACAAGATATGCTTTAAAAGACCAATGAAAAGTCCTGTTTTTCGATAACTTCCCCGGAGTGCCAAACCTTCATGGGTGGTCGAAAACTCAGATACTTAGTGTCTATGAATTCATCATAAGACACTCTTCACAACGCCTGAGGTTTCGTGACGATCGATCACCAAACAAAAGTCAACCCTTCGACCTTTCTCGAAAAATGTGCCACGCAAAATGTGCTTAAAAAGATGGGGTATTACAACTGCCAACCGCCCGGTATATGTAATCCCCTGATATCTCCCGAGCGTAGTCCTCCCAAACACAGGGAAGTATGGGTAAGAGACACCTGATGCCGTCGTAATCAGTCGCGCCGTAGGCCCGGGCATTCCTCCAAAGTCGAAGGTAATACATCAGGAATTCGCCTAGGTCCTCGCCGCAGCACGTCCAACACTCACGATAGGTGCGCATCACCTCCTTGGGTGCGGCATGAGGTCATATCCTCCTCCTAGCGATGTAACGCATCTCCTCCATCTGTCACGATCAAAACTAACATAAGTCAAACTAATGTCATCCGATAAGCAGATAAGGTAACTTAAGCACATCTGATAAGCAACTAGGTCAAACTAAACAATCTATAAGGTAGACAAATGTCATAAGGTACCGTGCACATCATATCTTATCTTCTTACTCTTACTCGAAAACTCATTACCCAAAAGCGTTGTATAGGCTATGCTATGAGATCCTTGTTCTAAACGAAAACTTGAACTAATGTTCAACAGACTCTAGCGTATTCTGGAGACAGAATTAGGAATTCTGTTCTTCATAACAAATGAAGTTCATGACGTTAGGAGTACGCTGGAGAAAACCACGCTTAAATCGAAGTCCTAACGAAAGACAACTGGGTAAAACAAATTTACTGCGCAGTGCAGAAAATTTGCGCGATCGTGCCAAAATAAACTCGAGGCAAAATGCCGCGTAGTACGACTACCATATCCACGTCTTCAATGTCAAAGTCAAGGTCAAAGTCAAGTCGACGGTCACCCACGTCGAAGTTGTGATGAAATGCCGATGTCGTTCATCTCCAAGGTTGAAGTCGTCCTCGTTTATCTTCACGTTTGTCCTTTGTCGTTCGAGCTCCAAGATATCGTTACTTTCGTTCTTCATGTCGTTCTTTTGTTCTTGTAAGGGAAAGAGAGTTCATACTTCTATGTTCTTCTACCAAACGTGAGCATGCTCCTTAGAGTCTATGTTCTTCTTGTGATAACATATCGTTCATCATAAATCTCAAGATTTGAAAATATAATTTCAAAATAACATCATAACTTGTTTTTATTCGTACATATCAACTTGATTTCATACTTCATCACTAACCATTCCGGTTCATTTCAAAGCATTCACCTCAACTAAATCACTTTGCATCGTCACTTATTGATTTCAAAATCAAAGTTTTTGAAAAATTTTCTTGCTCATACTTTCATTTCCATCATCATAACCTTTCTTCCCTTTTCCTTCAAAAATCCTTCCAAACTTGTCCATCATTCAAAACTCTTCATTTCATGAGTTTGAGAAAGAAATTCAATTACATTTTTCCCGGTTGAGCTTGATGTGATGGAGTGTTGAGAATAGTCGTGATTTCTGAAGTCCAAATGACTCAATCTGACTTAGTTTTGGAAAGAATTTAGGTTTCAAAGAGCAAACTGCTCTGATACCACTCTGTCGCGACCCCACTCCGGATAACCCGGACTGGAACGGACTAATACTAGGAATAGTATTTAGGGTTCACAAAGGCTATTATAAGGATGCATATCAAATGTAAACTAACATGCTTTGAACATAACATACGTTGATAACATATCAAATCAGGGGGTTAGACCATCAGACCCAAAGATTAGCAATGATCTGACGGACCTCAACAGTTCATATCATCTTATCATCATACATAACATAAAATAAATTCAGAGTTGCAGCGGAAAGTGTGTGAATACATATATGACGATATGTATTCAAGGTTAACATGTCTTATCAAAACATCAAGGACACTGGACTTCTCAACACTCCTCCATCATCATCATCAGAGCTCAACCTGCACATTTAAAAACAAACATGCAGGGCTGAGTACAAGAATGCACTCAGTGGACTCATGCCGAAAACATTTTATCATATTTGAATTACACTGCCAACATCATGGTAAGACACAAGGGTTTTAGTTGAAATGCCTTGTGCTTACTAAAATATTTTCATCAGTTCATAAAAGTCGCCACAAGCATTTTACTTGCGTGTATGATCCATATCCCTTATCCTTTCATCATTTCATCCTAGTTCGAACGTCGGGAAGGAGGCCTCCCTCTACGACGCCGTGACCGCCGTGAATTGTCATTACAAAGACACAAATACCTTAGTGTACACGTTAATCCTAGCTGTATTGTCCTTCCAAAGATAGGATCCGATATCGATTTCATTCATAAGTTGGGAGCTACCCAACAACATTCATAACATTTCATGGATAGGATACATACACAAAATATAAATATTTTGGCGTAATCTTGTAAACATTTTATCAACAAATGAAATAAGCATCATAAATAAATTCATTTGAAAGTAAATTCAAACGAGAAAGCTCATATTTTATTTGGAAAAGAAGCCCCACCGGACTATGGTTCGCCTTAAACTTGATTCTTAACTCGATTTCATCAACGTCCCTACTGTCGCGTCCGGGTCCACACCTTTACGTAAAAGCGATGTTTTAGCACGTCGCTCACGCTTCTCGAGACTTGCAAAGTCTAGAATAAACTTCGATATTCTATATCGATATAAACCGAATTCCTTAACGAACTCAATACGCTTTTCAATTACGTATTTCAATCGAATGCTTATCGCTCTTCGGCACATGTTCAACTATATCGCTTTAACCTTCCGCTTAAACGCTCAACGATTTATACGCTTCTCGATATAAGGATTTCAATTACGAAACCTTTTCTTACTAATGAGGTTTCTTTACCTAATTAGTATGTCTTACGCGTATTAGCATATTTATCGAACGTATTTCGTACTTTGACTTTAAAAGTCAACAAAGTCAACAATTTTGACTTTTCAAATAGTAATTTCTTACTAATTCATATTATAAATCGATTCCCAATTGATTTCTTTTCATAAAGTCCTAATTCTCGATTTTTCACGAAAATCGATGGACTATATTAATATTTTTCTTAAATATTAACCCATTTATTCCTTAAACATTTTATTTCATTTATAACGTTATTAAATATAACGTTTCGTCATAAACATAGTAATCTATGTTTATAAAATCTTATAAAATTCGAATATGTCCAGAATAATATTTAGACATATAATATATTATTAAACTTAATTAAAAAGGATTTAAAAATCCTTATTATTTTCATTAAAGCTTACGGTAATTTTGAGAAATTACCAAATGGTTTCCAAAAAAATTTCTAATTTCATATAGTGTATTATTATACACTATGGTCATTAATATGTATTAATATTAGCCAAACAACATTCGATCAACACCTTATTAATTATATAAGGTCACGGTAATTTTCAAATAATTGTCCAACAATTCCCAAAAATTTTACACACTTAGTACAAGGTCCCAACATTAATATATAACACATTTATAACCTATAGTCCATCATAAACCATTTCTTCATTAAGGATTTATATCCTTATGCTCACGGTAATTCCAAATTAATTACCAAACACTTTGTAAAAATTCCAACAAAATTATACCATGCTCAAATACTATAGTATAACAATATAACATCATAACATTCACCAAAAACTATTTGAATCGTCACCATAAGGAGCTTAAAGCTCACGGCTTTTTTGATTGTAATGGGTATTTGGTTTTCAAAAATTCTAATAACTATACACCATGCTTATACACTATAATATAACAATATAACATCATACATTCATCAAAAACCATTTGAATCATCACCATAGTTGAGCTTGAAGCTCACAGTTTATTTGATTTAAAATGGTAATTGATTTTCAAAAATTCTAACAAAATCATGTAACATATAATCAAGGTACTAGATCATCAATATACCATTGCATGTTCAAAATAAAAATCATACACCAAGATACAATTTAAACAAGCTTCGGTCCTTCTTGAAAAATAATGCATTTGGTTCTCAAAAATTCTAATAAATTCATGGAACACATAATCAAGGTCCTAAAGCATTAATATACCATTGCATGTTCAAAATAAAAATCATACACCAAGTTATAATTTTTAAAGCTCACGATATTTTTAAGAAAAATGCTTAGGATTTTTCTAAAAATTCCAATAAATCACTATGAACTCCTATCATATCATAGATCAATAATCCATCCTCAAAATAATTTTAAAACATTTGGTTCATCAACAAATCCTCATATTATTTTCGAAATAAATCTTGAACATGCTCTATGCTTCAATCTTATCATGCTTTGGCTAGATCTATACAAATAACACACATGCAACAACATAGGTAAATCCTAACATGCATTTTCTTATTTTTGTAAACAAAATCATCAAGAACATATATATCAACTATATCTCATACATAAGAACATTAAGAACATATATATATACACTAAGACATGCTTCGATTTTTTGTAAAAAAATGAAGAGGAAAATCGATGCTATGGTCCATTGTTTACCTTTGGAAATGTATGGGTTTCAAGAACAAGGTATGGGGTATCAAGCTTTGTGAATGGAAGTAGAGAGAAGAAGAAAATATTTTCAAAAAGGGGGAGAAGGCGTCGGCTTTGCTGAAGATGGGAGAGGAAAATGAGAGTGTTTGGAGTGTTGTGTGTATTTGAAATGTATAATGAGTGAAGTGAAGTGAAGGGAAGAGTCTCCCCTATAACTCTCTCCCTCTCTCACACGGCTGCACACACACAAATATTAAAATATGGGAGCTCTCTTGGTAGTGGGATTATGATGATTAGGGAGTGCTAAAAAGCCTCTCTTTGTATTGGGCACTCAAAAAGAATAAATCATGTACATGGGAGAAGTAATAGCCGGCGCATATATTGGGTTCCAAGGGTGGTTTTTATTTTCTTTGCACAATAATACTATGTATTAATCAAGGTATAAATCATAGATATAAAATACATGTCACTTAAATAATTAAAACATCATATAGTAGAGCATACACAAAATATCGTGAATTAGGTTATAAAAACATAGGTCACGGCACTTATCATTTCACAAGTCATTTTCGTGCCATTCATACTCATATATGTCATAACATATGGTTTAGATAATAAATTATAGCATAGGATAATTTAATGGTATCATTTCATGTGAGAAAACCTAGTTTGCAAAATTAGGGTTTCGAAAATAATATATTGACATTATCGAGTTCTTCATGCTTTAGCATTGATTTTGTCACGCCCCAATTCCCGAGGGAAGGCACGGATGCCGGGGTGTGATTAGGGGTGGGGTTAAGAAGCGGGGAAGAAGGGGGGTACACATAACATACATGATAAGAGGATGTGACCATGAAATCGGGCAAAGATCTCCTCTATAACTAGGACATATCCTCAAGGGAGGCACAAACAATCCACCAATGTAATAATATCGATACCATAACTTCGATAGACGTGATCTTGATTTATAACAAGTAATGCAAGAAAGCCAAATAGCATTACACCCTGTTGACTAGACCGGTCAACCATATAGCATGCTCATATCGAGACTCACAGCATAATAACATAATGAATCTTGTTCCCAATCAGAAAGCAAAATAAGGGACAAGAATACGCCAACATCAGAGTACACATATATATATAAGATAACAACATCGCGGAAGTAGGTATCTTGAAAGGAAACGCAGCTCAACCAGCTCAACCCCTCAGCGTCGCCCGTCTAGCCTTCCTCCATCTGTGAAAACATTTTGAAAAGAGTTTGGGGTGAGTACTAGCGCACTCACCGGGTTTTATCATAAATCAAAAGAATCATGATGCCGTGTTCGAGCACTTACCTTAGAAGGTTTTAAAACGTAAGTCCACTTCCAAGTAAGCAAAAATAGATTCTTCATTTTTCGATACCTGATCCGTTATTACTGTTACTCCCATCATACAACAAAGAACCACGGCTCGGAACGTATCCCGCCAGCCCATCACATCTCATTCATTCGGCTCGGAACATATCCAGCCAGCCCAAAATATCTCGGCCCGGAACAAATCCAGTCAGCCCATGCCCGGAACGTATCCAGTCGGCTAACTCGGTGTTGACTTCAGTGGTTGAAATCCCGTCGTAACCATAAACACCTCATTACCATTTCCGTGGGACTTTGGGTCTATCCCTCGTAACCATAACCACGTGTTCGGGTCTATCCTTACGATCAATACTCAAGATGGTGATCAACCCACCGAATAGAGATCCGTGCACAATCACAATAGAACCACATCTCGGATCGTAGAACAAGAATAACTTCATCAAAACATTTTACGGCGCATATATTTTATTTTGAAATATCGAGTAAATAACTCAAAATAAGCATATATAACCCAACCCGAGCATTTAAAATATTAACCGAGGTATCTACGGATCCGATGACTTCACCGATCGACCGGTAGGTACCGTAACAAGAAGGAACAACTTTGGGGTCAATCCGACAAAGCAAAGCAACATCGTGATCCAAACGAAGATCGTAGCAAAACTAGGTTTTCGACTTTACAACCCACATTTGCACTCTCCGGTTTTCAAATCAACTCGATGCGTAGGGAAATATATTCGTGGGCATCAAGACCTATAATATGGTACTTTCAAAATGTGCATGCATGCAAGTCGACTCAAATCTTAGCAGTGAAGAAGCCTCAAAATCGATGCCTATCCTCGATCTGGGATAAACCATCCAAAATCGATGCATGAAAATGGAAACATAAGCAATATGCATAACGACGAACATGGAATGACAAACTATGTTGAAAATGGATAACCCGGCATGTACTTCCTTTAGAAAACTCAAGCAACGGAAAACATCCCGACATGCGTAAACGCGAAAAAGCAAAAACGGAATCGGTACTTTAGTAGAATGCATAGCCTTAACTCAAAACCTAAAGGACCCGAGCTGTGGTGGCCTGTCGACCACAAACGGCGGCCAACAGCCCCACGGCGCAAGGCGCCAACGGTGGCGGCGGTTTACAATCGGCCGACCTCGGCCGCTTTTCCTGCCTCGTCCCTTTAGAATCCTGAGTTCTATGCTATACGATCTACTAAAAGGCGGAATCAAAACAAGAAAAGGACAAAACAAAAACGGGGCTGTCGGGGAGGGGATGATCGGCGGTGGTGGCTCGGCAAGAACAAGATTGGCGCCGCCGTCGAGCCTTCCCGGCTCGATCCCCACTCCTCAAGCGCTTCCGCAACGTACTTGGAGCTGCTCGGCTCTTCCGTAAACACGAGAGACGAAGGAAAATGAACGTTGAAACCAAGGCCCTAGCCTCTATTTATAGGAAAAGCCGGGTCACATATGCTTGCATGCAAGCGCCCTTTTCAAAACGCAAAAGCAACACAACTTTGCAAACGGACTCAAATTTAGCAAACTTGGTACCCATGGACACGAAAGAAAATACGGACACAACGACTATAAACAAGACATGCTTTTAAAAGACCAATGAAAAGTCCAGCCGATAACTAACTTCCGAGTGCCAAACCTTCATGGGTGGTCGAAAACTCAGATACTTAGTGTCTATGAATTCTTCATAAGACACTCTTCACAATGCCTGAGGTTTCGTGACGATCGCATCACCGAAATAAAAAGTCAATCTTTTAACCTTTTCTCGAAAAACGTGCCATGCAAAACATAAGCTTAGAAAGGACGGGGTATCACATCCCTCCCTCCTTAGAAAAATTTCGTCACTGAAATTTCATACATGTGGCAGAAAAAATTCAGGGTACTGAGCCCTGAACTTGTCTTCCAACTCCCACGTAGCTTCCTCCTCTCCGTGGTGATTCCACAACACCTTCACCAACGGAATCTGCTTGTTCCTCAACTCCTTCACTTCTCGTTCCAAGATAGCCACGACCTCTCCTCGTAACTCAGATCCTGAGCAAGAACCACTTGTTCATGCTTGATCACGTGTTTTGGGTCGAACACGTACTTTCTCAATTGAGAAACGTGAAACACGTCGTGCACATCTCCGATGCTAGGCGACAAAGCTAACTTATAGGCAACGTGGCCTATTCTCTCAAGAACTTCGAAAGGTCCAACGAACCTCGGTCGTAACTTACCTCGCTTCCCAAAACGAACGACTCCTCTCGTTGGGGAAACCTTAAGGAAAACGCGATCTCCGATCATGAACTGAAGATCCGTACGACGCTTGTCCGCATAGGACTTCTGCCTGTCCTGAGCTTCCTTGATCCTTCGCTTGATCTGATCGATAACCTCGACCGTCTGTTGAACCATCTCTGGTCCTAACATCTTCCTCTCGCCCACTTCGTCCCAATAAAGTGGCGATCGACACTTCCTTCCGTACAACGCTTCATAGGGAGCCATTCCTATGGTGGCCTGATAACTATTGTTATAGGCAAACTCCACCAAAGGTAGTATCTCTTCCCAATTTCCTCCTCTGTCGGCCACGACTGCTCGCAGCATGTCTTCCAAAACCTGAATCGTTCTTTCCGACTGACCGTCAGTTTGAGGATGGAATGTTGTACTGAGATTCAGCTTGGTCCCCATTGCTTCCTGCAGACTCCTCCAAAACCTTGATGTGAACCTCGGGTCACGATCTGACGTAATTGATACCGGTACACCATGTAACCGCATTTATCTCTAACGTAAAGCTGAGCAAGCTTATCTAACCCGTCGTTATCCGAATCGATAAGAAATGAGCTGACTTCGCCACCATCGACGACAACCCATATAGCGGTGTTTCCTAGCGGCCGACCTTGGAAAACTCACCACAAAATCCATACCGATATGATCCCATTTCCACTGGGATTGGTAGCGGTTGCAACAAACCCGACGGACGCTGATGCACGGCTTTCACTTGCCGACAAGCCAAAAACGCTCCACAAACGCTGCTACATCCTTTTTCATTCCTTCACACCAAAAGTTCCTTTAAGGTCTCTGACATTTTGGTGCTTCTGGATGAGTCAGATATGGTGCCTCATGAGCTTCACTCATGATCTTATCCTCAATTCCCTATCGAGTGGCACACATAACCTTCCTCGAATAGTAGCGTTGTCGTCAAACTCAGGAACCCCTTGCTATCTTCTAGCCTTGCTTTCAAACGCATTCTTTCCAAGAACTTATCTCCTCGTTGTGCGCTCTCGATGGCTTCTCTCAAATCCGGTTCGGCTGTCAAAGCTGCGACGAAACCTTGCACTGATTCCGGTGGATGAATCACTTCCAGGCTGAGCTTCTCAAAATCTCGAATAAGCTCTTTCTCTTGCGTGAGAAGATATCCCAACTTCGCTCTCGACTTGCGACTAAGGGCATCTGCTACGACATTGGCTTTCCCGGTGATAACTGATAGAGCAATCGTAGTCTTTCACCAACTCTAGCCATCTCCTTTGCCTCATGTTCAGCTCTTTTTGTTCAAAGAAATACTTAAGGCTCTTGTGATCCGTGAAGATCTCACACTTAACTCCATAGAGATAGTGCTCCAAATCTTCAACGCTCGAACGATCGCCGCTAACTCTGTGTCATGCGTTGGGTAGCTCAACTCGTGCGGCTTCAATCGACGAGACGCGTAAGCTATAACCTTCCGTTACGATAAGAACGCAACCCAAACCAAGTTTGATGCATCGTGTAGACCACAAACCCATTGTTTCTTCCGCACAGCCTAACACCGGAGCGGTTGTTAGCTTCTTCTTCAACTCCCGAAAACTTGCTTCACAAGCTTCGACCATGAAAACTTGATTCCTTTCCCGAGTCAAGCGTCATCGGCCTCGCCAATTTTGAAAACCCTTCGATGAAACGCCTATAATATCCGCCAACCCTAGAAAGCTTCGAACCTCATTGGCATTAGTCGGAACCTTCCAGTTACTTATTGCTTCAACCTTCACTGGGTCGACATTGATTCCTTCTGCAGACACGATATGTCCAAGGAACATCATTTCTCTTAGCCAAAACTCGCACTTGCTATACTTGGCATACAACCTCTCTACTCGTAATGTTTCCAAAACAGTACGGAGGTGTTCTCTATGCAACTCTGCATTCTTGGAATAGATGAGAATATCATCGATAAAAACCAAGACGAAACAATCCGGGTACTGATGGAAAACTCGATTCATCAGATCCATGAAAACTGCTGGCGCGTTGGTCAAACCAAACGGCATCACGATGAACTCGTAGTGCCCATACCTTGTTCTGAATGCGGTCTTCGCAACGTCCTCCTTCCTGATCTTCAGCTGATGGTAGCCTGACCTCAAATCGATCTTAGAGAAGACACTCGCTCTTTTGAGCTGGTCAAACAGATCGTCGATCCTTGGAAGAGGATATATGTTCTTGATCGTTAGCTTATTCAGCTCTCTCTAGTCAATACACATCCGCATTGACTCATCCTTCTTTTTGACGAACAGAACTGGCTCTCCCCACGGCGACACGCTAGGTCGGATAAAACCTAGATCCAACAGCCCCGCAGAATCGCGCTTTCAGCTTCGCCATTCTTTAGGTGCCATTCAGTATGGTGCCTTTGATATCGGTGCCGCTCCCGGTTCCGGATCAATTGTGAATTCCACTTGTCTATCAGCGTAAACCCGCAAGTCCTCGGAAACACGTCCGGATATTCACACACCATCGCTCCTCTTACAATCGCTATGCGCTCAACAGTGCCTGTCAAACTCACCAAGAAAGTTTGATAGCTTCCTTCCCGATCATCCTCACCGCCCCAAGGTCGAGATCATCGCACGCAAACACCCATCCTTATGCCGTGGAAACAAACTTCCACTCCTTCTACTGTTCGAAAAGCAACTTCTCTCAAGAAAACGATAGTTGCCTGTGCTTTTCCAACCAATCCGTGCCAAAGATGACATCGAAATCTTCCATTCCGATGACATGCAAATTGACAAAGACCTTCGCTCACGATTTCTACCTCCGGTTCGGCATATCTCTTTTGCTTTTAGCACTTCCCGATGGGATGCTAATTTCTGTGGTACTGTGATTTCTTGGGTACCAAACCCAACCTCTCACACGCGATTCTCGAAACGAAAGAATGTGAGGCTCTCAGATCAAACAAAGCGAAACGGTTATATCACTCATATGGATTATACCGCAAGATTTCCGGAGCTTGAGTCTCGCCGATTCAAAGCGTACACCCTTGCTTATTGCGGTGGCCTTTGGTTTGCTCGCCTAGGGTGACCTCCTCGCCCGTTGTTTGTCCTCATGAGAGCTTGGTTTTGCCTCTGCCGAGCTGGATCTTTCTCACCGCGGCGGATCTTCTTTGACCTCCTAATGGACAATCTCGAGCGTAATGTCCGGACTTCCTACAACGATAACACTCAACGTTACCTTGCCTACACTCGCCTAAATGATTCCTCCGCATTTCGCACCAAAGTTTTTCGACACCGCCTCACCGCCGCATGGGTTGGAAATTCCTTCCCCAAGGTTCCTTTCTCTCTCTTGAATGCTCGGATTCCTTGGAATCACTGGATCGCTCTGTTCCTCGAACACCTAATTACCTCTCCCTCGATCTTCCATTTCCTCTCGCTTTTCCTCCGCCGCCGAGCTGTCCGGTGGCATCGTTTTCCCTGGGAAACATTGACTCAATGTTTAAAGCCCGGTTCAAGGATCGTGCATACGCCGATCTCCTCGATCGACCAAAGAAATTATGATCTCCGGTGAGTCCTCTCCTCGAACTCGCTCGCCTCGGCAGCCTCGGTCCGACTGTGCACGTAGCATAACGCGACAGAGAGCGATCCTTCTCCTCGACGAAGATTCCGTAACTCGTTTTGCCTTCTCTCTCATAAGCGCCAGCACGCATTTTTCCATGAGTTCTTCCTCAAATCTTCCCACGATACCTTCCCATCGTCTCGGTGTTAGAGTCCTTCTCACAGATTACCACCGTAAATCGCCTTCCTCGGTTAGTGAAAAGATCGCGCATTCAGCTTTTCTCGCTTCTTCGCAGCCAATGTATTCGAAGATCCTTTCAGTGGATCGTATCCAGTTCTCAGCGTCGATTGGTTCGCCGAGACCGTCGAACGTAGGGGGATTCTGCCTGCGAAAACTATCGATCGCATTCCTTTGAACCAATGGTGGTTCTAGGGCTTCTTCCATGTTATTGTTCCTCTGGTTCCTTGTTCTCGGCATTCTGTACCGACGTTGAAACATTAGAAACACGTTCGCATAGATAACCGGGTATCATCGCATAACATATATCATCACCCATTATCATCACATATGCCACATATCACGATCACATATAAACATGCAACCTGTCAACACATCACTGTCGTGCATTCCACATAACATTATCATCACACATCACACAGATCATATATCATCATGGCATAGCTCATATCGCATATAAGCATTAAATATAACATCCCGTCATAGACAAATTAGTATCAAGAATATTCAAGGTCCATGAAGGATCACAAAATACAAGATCAAGGTATGTCACCAAAAGGTCGATATGAGCAAAAGAATCGACTTGTTATCGCTAAAAGATGCCGCCTCGTCCATGCTTCTAGCAGATCATGATCGCCACTGCATACACCGACTACCTAGATCTCTGCCTCCATATCCGCCCACTACTCTCCATTCGCCTCGCCGTTCCATTCGCCTCTCCTCATCCTCTCTTCCTTCCTATCGTGGCTTGAATTGGCCGCCGCTCGTAAAAGCGATCCCGCATGGAAGCAAGCCTCGTGGGTATGATCTCATCCAAGATGTGCCCCGATTGCCCGAGTCTCGTGAAAGTCAGATCCGGTTCCAGCCTCGCGCTTGCCCTTCCTCAACATGCCCGACCTCATCGTAGTCATCCGCTATCTCGATCACCGCTCCTCCGAGTCCTCACCGTCCTCCTCATCCTCCTCCGGTCTTCCTCCTCCTCGTAGTCTCCTTCCTCGGATGCCAACCCGATACGCCGGTGGCATGAAAATTCGATCCGGGCCTCTTCCTTGCTATCGCCGGATGGACAATCTCTCTGTCCGGGAGGTTCCCGCCAAAATCGCTCCGGTCCTTCTAAGGTAAGGATTGTCGATGGAGGTGTAGTGACCGGCGATCTCGATGTAATCGGCGATCGATACGCGATGGTCGCCTCCCAAAGGCTCTTCGTGAACATCATCTCGCTATCAACTGGATCGCCCTCGAAATTGCTTTGCTATCACATCCGCCTCGATGGTATGCTCGATGATCGGTCCACCGCCTCCACACTCGAGCAAATAACTCGTGAAATCCAAGGTAAGGTGCCCGGTGATAGGATCCCGACGGAACATCACGCACTTTGCCTTCTAACCCACGGTTGCCAACCTGTCGGCCTCTCTGTCATCCGATAGTAAGCCTCCAACTCAGATACTTTCCCACTATCTCGGATCTTTCTCCATAATCCAACAAATTTCCCCCGAAATACTCCCAACGGCTCATGGACATTCCTGGTACATTCCCTGAATTTACGGATATGCTCATCCATCCTGTGAGATCTCAACCAATGTTGTCTGGGCCACTGAATATCCATAAACCTACATGTTAGTTTATCAAAATAACAACAAATATTCACGTTTCCTTTTCGCGCCTACTATCCGGGTAATCATTTCTTGAGACACATATTCACTTCCAACACATATAAACATCGATATGGATATTCATAATAATAATCATGTAAACAATTACATGATTCACTTACAAGCACTCGTTTATCAATATAAACAAGATTTTCAGTCAACAACATATTTCTATGTAAACACATAGATTCACATCATCCATTCATGATCATATCAATCACATCATACCACATCAATGGTTTCCATATCACGCCCACACGTGCCCTTTTCGCCTCATCAACAATCACTTCCACATCCACATCACCATCCAACCACATCTCATCCACATCACGCTTACATCATGTAAACTCTTACGTGCCAAAGCACATGAAACCAAGATCACATCAACTCACATAACCACATAAAGCATCAAGAATAAACACATACCTCATCCCTTTTTTAAAGGAGAGGCGGCTGACAAAGGAGTGAGGGTAGTCAGACTGATAAACAGTTTAGAAGGACAAGTTCTAAACACTCAATTTCAAGAACATGCATGATATAAAGCAAATAAACTACTTTGATATCAAACAATTATGAAAACTAGATGCCAAGAATATTGCTCTGATACCATGCTGTCACGCCCCAATTCCCGAGGGAAGGCACGGATGCCGTGGTGTGATTAGGGTGGGGGTTAAAGAAGGGGGAAGAAGGGGAATACATATAACATACATGATAAGAAGATGTGACCATGAAATCGGGCAGCATCTCCTCTATAACTAGGACATATCCTGAAGGGGAGGGGTGCACAAACAATCCACCAAAAGAATAATATCGATACCATAATTTCAGAAACATGATCTTGGTTTATAATAAATAATGCAAGGAAGCAAATAGCATTACACAAAATAGACTTGACCGTCAACCACATAGCATGCTCATATCGAGACTCACAAAGATAATAACATAATGAATCTTGTTCTCAATCAGAAAGCAAAATAAGGGACAAGAATACGCCAACATCAGAGTACACATATATATATAAGATAACAACATCAGGAAGCAAGTAGCTTGAAAGGAAACGCAGCTCAACCCCTCAACCGCCGCATTCAAATTTTCCTCCATCTATGAAAACATTTTGAAAAGAGTTTGGGGTGAGTAATAGCGCTCACCGGGTTTTATCATAAATCAAAAGAATCATGATGCCGTGTTCGAGCACTTACCATAGAAGGTTTTAAAACGTAAGTCCACTTCTAAGGCACGCAAAATAGATTTTTGATTTTTCGATACCGATCCCTTATTATCATATTCCCATCATAGAACCAAGAACCACGGCTCGAACGATCCCGCCAGCCCATCACATCTTATTCGCTCGCTCGAACATATCCACCACCCACAATATCTCGGCCCGAACATATCCAACAGCCCATGCCCGGATCAGATGTCACCGGCTAACTCGGTGTGGACTTCGGGTCCAACTCGTCGTAACCATAACCACCTCATTACCATTTTCGTGTGGACTTCCGGGTCTATCCCTTCGTAACCATAACCACGCTTTGGGTCTATCCTCACGATCAATACTCAATATGGTGATCAACCAACCTAATAGAGATTCATGCACAATCACAATAGAACCACATCTCGGATCGTAGAACAAGAATAACTTCATCAAAATATTTTATCACAGCACATGTTTTATTTTGAAATATCGTAGTAAATAACTCAAAATAAGCATATATAACCCAACTCGAATGCATTTAAAACGTTAACCGGAGGTATCTACGGATCCGATGACTTCATCGATCGCACTGGTAGGTACCTGGTAACAAGACGGAACAACTTTTGGGGTCACATCCCACAAAGCAAAGCAACATCGTGATCCAAACGAAGATCGTAGCAAAACTAGGGTTTTCACTTTCAACCCACATTTGGCACTCTCCGGTTTTCAAATCAACTCGATGCGAAGGGAAATATATTCAGGCATCAAGACCTATAATAGGGTACTTTCAAATGTGCATGCATGCAAGAAGCTTCAAAAATCGATGCCTATCCTCAGATCTAGGATAAACCATCCAAAATCGATGCATGAAAATGGAAATATAAGCAATATGCATAACGACGAACATGGAATGACAAACTATGTTGAAAATGGATAACCCGGGCATGTACTTCCTTTAGAAAACTCGAAGCAACGGAAAACATCCCGACATGCAGAAACGCGAAAAACAGAAAAACGGAATCGATACTTTAGTAGAATGTATAGCCCGGAACTCAAAACCTAAAGGACTGATGGAGCTAAAAACACACTCAAATTCACTTGCAATCGTACGAGGTAATCGTAGCGTGATAAGTTAACACGAGTCGTCTCTCAAGGAAAACTTAACAGGGCCATTGTTTGTGTTGCGCACAGAAAGCAACTAAATCCTAAACATTCTAATACCAACATGGGTTTTTGATTATACGGGAATTGAAATACGGAAAATTAAACAGCATCCTAAGCTAGGGGTTGTCAATCCCGAGCTAAACTAATAAAGCGATAAATCTAAACTAGGGGTTGTCAATCCCTAGTTGAACTACGAAAGCAGGATAAATCGAAAGCGATAAACAAAGCAATAGCAAACCTATTCTTAGGGTTTGTCACGCCCTAATCTAAGTCTACTTGTAAATGAACAATAAACATCAATCAACCAACAAGAACATGAATTAAACGAAAGGGGATAAATCAAAGCAATATAAATCAACGGAACATGAAAACAATCCATCATTACTATGGAATCAATTCAACATAAATCATCAAACCAAACACTACGAAATTGATTCCACAAGAACTGATAATCCAAAGCATAAATTGATAATTTAAGTATTCAAATGATGAAACTAAAAACAGGAATTAAAGCTAATGATAATCTGTTATGTCGATCTGCTAAAGAACTCTGGAAGAAAGCTGAAGAGGAACGCCGTGGCTGCACCACGAAAAACCAGAACCGAGAGAGCCTCCTCACTCAGCCCTAAACGCGCATATACATATTAAATTTAGGTGAGCGCCGGTTTGGAGTGAGCGAGCGCTCACAAAACATTCTGACTTCAGCGCGAACGCTAGTTCAAAGCGAACGCCAGCTGGGAGAAGGCATGGCTGAGGCAGCGTGAGCATCGGATGGAATAGAGTGCCAGGTGAAGAAATGAGCGTGCAAGGAAAAATAGAACGCGCGCTTGGGAGCAACGCCGGCTGGGATCGTGAGTGACGGCGCCGAGAATGCCGCTGAGTGCCGAGGCGCTGGCTGGGGAATACGGGCGCTGAGTGCCGAGGCACGCTGGGGAACAGCGACGGCGCCGAGGGTACGGGCGAGCTGGGAAAAGGCGCTGATCCCAGCCACGGACGGGCGTCTTGGTGTTGCGGGGTGGGCGGCGCCGAGGGCGCGAGGCGGGCGGGCGGCGCAAGGTTGTTGAGCGCGCGTTCAGCCGAACGTGCGAGGGAAATATGGTGAATCGTCTGGACGGCGCGCGACCGGGCGCCGAGGGTGTCTGCGGGCGTCGGCGGGCGCAAGGTGATGGTGCGCACGTGCGTCTGGCGCGTGCGACGGGAAGTCGTGCGCGACTTTGTCGTTTCGCTCCGTTCTTCCTCGTTTGAACTCTGATTTGCGACGCTTTCGCCTATGAACTCCTGTCGAAAAGCTCTTCAATTATACATTATTCTTGGCAGATTAAATTCATTCTATTTAATGCCGATTTTCTTCAAAACATTGAAACGAACCAAGTAAGTCTGAATCGATAAATATGAATCAAACCAACGGAATAAATAGGACAAACCACTAAAAAGAATATGTAAAATAGTACCAAGAATCATCACAAAATCATACTAAACAAGGACCCGTAGCCAAAAGGTGGCTCGTCGGCCACCAAACGGCGGCCAACAAATTTCACGGCGGCGGCGCTTAATGGCGGCGGTTTGTCAAAATCGGCCGACCTCGTGCCGTTCCGCCTCGTCCCTTTAGAATCCCGAGTTCTATGCTATACGATCTACTAAAAGGCGGAATCAAAACATGAAAAGGACAAAATAGAAAACGGGCTGTGAGGGAGGGGATGATCGGCGGTGGTGGCTCAGCAGACAAGAATGGCGCCACCGCCGAGCCTTCCCGCCGATCCCCACTCCTCCGGCCAAGCAGCAGCACCTAGAGCTGCTCGGCTCTTCCGTAAACACAGAGAGACGAAGGAAAATGAACGTTGAAACTAAAGGCCCTAGCCCTCTATTTATAGGAAAGGTGGGTCACAGCAATGCTATGCAAGCGACCCTTTTCAAAACGCAAAAGCGACACAACTTTTGCAAACGGACTCCAAATTTAGCAAACTTGGTACCCATGGACACGAAATAAAATACTGGACACAACAACTATAAACAAGATATGCTTTTAAAAGACCAAGGAAAAGTCCGATTTTTCGATAACTTCCCCGGAGTGCCAAACCTTCATGGGTGGTCGAAAACCTGCATACTTAGTGTCTATGAATTCATCATAAGACACTCTTCACAACGCCTGAGCTTTCGTGACGGTCGCATCACCGAAACAAAAAGTCAACCTTTTGACATTTTCTCAAAAAACGTGCCATGCAAAACAGAAGCTTAGAAAGGACGGGGTATCACAGATTTAAATGCTAAATAATACTCTAATTTTATAAAATAATCATAGGAAATTAAATACTATAATTTCTCGATCATTAAACCCATTTTTCAAATCGTCTTTAGACGTTAACGTTCAAAACGTCTCAAAACGTTAATAATCGACTCATCTCAAAATGGTCGTAGTAAGTTCGTATTTACTTTATAAATAATATTCCATTTAATATGAAAATTAATTCCAAGCTTCGCTGCTTAGAAAATTTCATAAAATTCTGACGTTCGATACGTAATCGATGTTAAAATTATATCATCAACTACTTCAGAATATTCTATTCCTTAATTCACCATTCTCGGTGAATATAAAAAGGAATTCACATTATCTACTTGAATCGAATCAATATTCGATGTCTTTCAAAAAAAAAAAAGACTCGGCAAAACCCTAATTTACGGGTTTAAAATATCGTAAAAAGGCGTTCGTTTCTTCGGAATATTACACTTCCTGAGAAAACTTCCCAAGGGGTCACCCATCCTACAATTACTCCAAGCCAAACACGCTTAACTTTAGAGTTTTTATGAGATGGACTCCCGAAAAGAAAATGCATCTTGTTGGAATGAGTAGCATATATCAAATCCT
The DNA here is from genome assembly GCA_036937905.1 of Salvia rosmarinus. NCBI lineage: Eukaryota > Viridiplantae > Streptophyta > Magnoliopsida > Lamiales > Lamiaceae > Salvia > Salvia rosmarinus. The sequence continues at coordinate 37,766,456 of CM072821.1, forward strand.
TTAAGCTCTCCTCAAATATGCAGTCTCATACCTACATATTGTCGAAATCCCTCTCATTCCGGTGCATTTCGATTCATTCATGTACCCCTCCGCTTTGAAGTCTTAATCAGAGCCGCTCCTTGTCCATGCCTCCGCACCGACGATCAGTTCGTACTTCTACCTCAGGCGTCAAATGGTTAATGTCACATTTTTCTTTTTGTGACAAATATATTGTATATTAAACTAATAATACAGACTGACATAATTTCTTGTGTTAAATTATTATTATTATTATTATTATTATTACTATTATTATTATTATTATTATTATTATTATTATTATTTATTTATTTATTTATTTATTTGTAACCTTTGATTTTTATCAACGTGTATACAATATTATAATAGCTCAGATTTGATTATTTAGATATTTTGAATGAATAATTAGGAAGTGTTTAAATAAACTATAGCAAATTTTGAGACATAAAATGAGTGTCGCGTCGCATATGTGTCACTAAACTATGATGTAATATATAGATGGCACATAATCGACATAAATATACAACATTGAATGCAACAATATTCTAAATATGTGATATAATTATGACATTTTATCGAGGTGTTGCAAATAAATTGTCGTAATTTTAAGACATCAAATGAGTGTCGATATGTGTCACTAAATTATGACACAATATGTAGATGATGCACAATCGACGTAAATATACAAAACTAGATGCAACACTATTCTAAATATGTGATATAATTATGACATTTTATTGAGATGTCGTAGATAAATTATCAAAATTTTGAGACATCAAAACGAGTGTTACATTTTTGTCACTAAACTACGACACAATATTTAAATGACGCACAAATAACATAAATATGCGACACTAGAAGCATAAATATGGTAATTTTACGGCACATACATGTAATATCGCAGGTGTGTATGTCGCAATAAGTCTATTTTGTTGCAGTGACCTGACTCTGTGGGAGAGATGATCGAGATCGTGAGACAAATCCGTCGACGGATCAAGCAGGCCCAAAACCGATAGAAGTCGTACGTCGACAAACGGCACACAGAGCTACATTTTGAAGTGGGAAACAAAGTTTTCTTAAAGATCTCCCCGTCAAAAGGAATCGTGATTCGGAACCAAAGGGAAGCTGCAACCAAATTTCATAAGACCCTATGAAATTTTGGAAAGGATAGGGCCAGCAGCTTACAGATTGGCATTATCGCGAAGCTTTGAAAACGTGCACAATGTGTTCCATGTTTCACAACTCAGAAAATACATACATGACCCCAACCATGTAATACCACCGACAGATATTGTCCTTGATGACAATATGAGTTATGTAGAATTGCCTACGTAAATTTTGGACCGACGTATCCAAAAGCTAAGGAACAAAGAGATACCGTTAATAAAAGTTCTATGGCGACACCATGGACAAGAAGAAGCAACCTGGGAAATAGAATCAGCTATGAAAGAAAAATACACAGATCTTTTCCAAAGTTAGCAAATTTCGGGACGAAATTTATTTTAAATGGGATGATATGTAATAACCCGAAAAATTTAAAAATTTTATTAGTGATGCTTAAACCAATTGTTTATGGTGCCAATACCTTAATTATGTTTAAGTTAACCAACGAAACAAATTAAAATCGATTCGGAGATCGAAAACTAGAGAAATCAAAAACAAGATACTAGTCCAACCGAATTAGGGTTTCCTATAGCTGAACATAGAATGCAAAATCTAGAATGAATCTCAACAAAATGATTGCATTTCTAGAATCTTCTCACGAAAATATGTGAGAAGCCAAAGAATTAGAATTTTCGGGCAGACTTGCCCGGTCAGTCTCAAAAGTACTATTCACGAGCCGGATCAAATTCTAGCCCGTGCTAATCATTGAAATTAATGAGAAAAATCAAAATCATGAAAGAATATATATTTATGAATTTAGAATTCATAAGAATCAATTTCTGAACGAAATTGTTAAAGAACTTAATCGAACGCCGGGAATATATACCGAAAAAATCCTAAATTGATCCGAACGAACCGAAACTCGAACCAAGGTTCTAAATCAAAAAGGATTTATAAGACTCAAATTAATTATGAAAGCTCAAGAATTAGATAGAAATTCGAGTGAGCATAATTTAATCGTCGGACGCTGTTTTTCCGCGATAGTTCAGAATTGACTTACCGGATGCAATTTGAACTTCATGAAATTATTATAAACTATGAAATAAGTCTTTTTAAGGCTATTTAAGAAAATAAAACCTTAAGGTTCCGAAAATCAATCGAAAGCGCAATAAAACTTAAAGAACCGGTATTAACATGCCAAATCGGGTAATTTAGTCTTTCTCCCAACTACCACAAAGGGCACTCCATATAGGCTTAGAACAGCCCATTTGAAGCAGAATGCAGTAGTATTTCTGTAACGCCCCCATTCTTGTAATAGAGACATTACTAAAATCTTTCTATCTTTAACAATTAATCAATAAAAATAATAATATTGGTAAATATTATATATAGCGAGGAGACAAAATTAGACAAGCGGACGGCATATACCCTATAAATCGATATACCAACCTGAAACAAAAACAATACCAACAACAAAGTTAACAAAGAACTAGGGACACACCCTCAACAAAATATATATATATATAAGTACTCATTAAACGTCATATGCATTTCAAACATAGTTTTTCATCAAAAATCAATTAAGTTGTTCGTAAACACGCTCAAGTACTAGCATAAGTTGAAACATATTTACATAAAGCATGATCCTGAGAGAATGTATGTGTGGAGCTCATTCCCACAAGATCAATCATCAACTTCTCAGCCTGCAAAACATTTATTAAAGTAGGGGATATGAGCATGTAAACATACTCAGTGGGGAATACACTGCAAGCAGTTATAACCAATTTCGTAATGTCACAAAACATAATGAATATATTTCTTGATTCGCCACACAGGCTATAATACGCCACACAGGCTATGATTCGCCACAAAGGCTATAATACGCCACACAGGCTTTCAACATGAATGTAATAAAACACAACAATGATTATAACCATACAACGTATCGCGAGGCTAACTAGCAAGCGCGTGCCAACCGAGAAGACGAAGGAAGACCGAGCGAGGATGATCCCTCGCGACCGAGCTCACGAACGCGAGCTCGATCGTGAAGCGTGTCGGCAAAGTCAAAAATTAGGGTTTCCACCCTAATTCTATAAATAGGCTTCGCCTCTCGCCCAAGTCGACCCAAATAATTTTGGACCTCTTTCTTGCCACAATTTTTCATAAATTTTCATTCTAGATTTGATTTAGATTGATTCTAGCAGTAGTTTTCCATTGTTCGACTTTAGTTTTACGTATTGTCGACGCTTCGGAACGCTTTCGTTCGAACAATTTCCGTGTTTTCCCGTTTTTCGCTGAGGTTGGGATACGAACCCAACGATTGTTCTTCCGACGCTACACTACAAGTTTTATCTATATATTTTCTATTCCTATGGTTATTTCGTATTTAATTTCGTTATTTATGTCTAGCTAAATTCCGTTCTAATCCTAGGGTTTGCATGATTCTATCCTAAATGTTGTGATTCACCGCTATCGCTATTTACCTTCCGGCATCGATTTATGATTCTTGGTGCTTAATTATATGTGTTAATTTACGATCAATCTTGATGCATATCTAGTTGCCGATTAATTACTTAACCATTTTAATTGTCAATAGATCTTGAATGCATGATACGAATAAGCCTTGAGTCGTAGCTGAGATAGGAACATACGTAGGAAGCGTATTCTTTGTGATCCTTTTGGAGTTGCTTATTTTCACCTAGATACGTAACAGTAATAGGGAAAATTAGTAATCAACTTCAACAATTGTCGTAACTGAAATTGTTGGTTACATATGTGATCTTCCATCTTGTCTAGATTAAAATTTGTTAATAGGAAGCAGGATAAACATACGTTGTTAGTAGGATTTGTGCATCCCTAGGGTTAGTCTTGTCACGCCCCAATTCCCGAGGGAAGGCAAGGATGTCGGGGTGTGATTAGGGGTGGGGGTTAAGAAGCGGGGAAGAAGGGGGTACATATAACATACATGATAAGAAGATGCGACCATGAAATCGGGCAAGATTTCTCTATAACTAGGACATATCCCGAAGGGAGGGTGCGCAAACAATCCACCAATAATATCGATATCATAACCTCGTAAAACATGATCTTGGTTTATAAGAAGTAATGCAAGAAAGCAAAATAGCATTACACCACGCTGACTAGACCGGTCAACCATATAGCATGCTCATATCGAGACTCACAAAGATAATAACATAATAGCAAATCTTGTTCCCAATCGAAAAGCAAAATAAGGGACAAGAATACATCAACATCGTAATACGATATAACACAATATCATGGAAGCATAGCATGAAGAACCCAGACCCACCCCTCGGTTGCCGTCCGCCCAAATTCTCCTCCATCCGTGAAAAGATTTGAAAGAGTTTGGGGTGAGTACTAGCGCACTCACCGGGTTTTATCATAAATCAAAAGAATCATGATGCCGTGTTCGAGCACTTACCTTAGAAGGTTTTAAAACGTAAATCCACTTCTAAGTAAGCAAAATATATTTTTCATTTTTCGATACCGATCCGTTATTACTTGTTGTTCTCATCATAGAAACATGGCTCGGCTCGTATCCCCGCCAGCCCATCTCATTCATTCGCCCGAACATATCCAATCACCCATGCCCTAACGTATCCGGTAGGCTAACTCGGTGTGGACTTGGGGTCAAACTCGTCGAAACCATCACCACCTCATTACCATTTCCGTGTGGACTTAGGGTCTATCCCCCGAACCATAACCACGTGTTGGGGTCTATCCTCACGATCAATACTCAAGATGGTGATCAACCCATCGAATAGAGTTCCGTGTACAATCACAATAGAACCACATCTCGGATCGTAGAGCAAGAATAACTTCACCAAAACATTTCTGGCGCACATGTTTTATTTTGAAATATCGAGTAAATAACTCAAAATAAGCATATATAACCCAACAGAATGATTTAAAACGTCAATCGGGAGATATCTACGGATCCGATGACTTCACCGATCGCACTGGTAGGTACCTGGTAACAAGACGGAACAACATTTGGGGTCACATCCCACAAAGCAAAGCAACATCGTGATACAAACGAAGATTGAAGCAAAACTAGGGTTTTCGACTTTCTGAACCCATATTTGGCACTCTCTTGGTTTTCATATCAACTCGATGCAGAAGGGAAATATATTCAGGGCATCAAGACCTATAATAGGGTACTTTCAAAATATGCATGCATGCAAGTTGACTCAAATCTTAGCAACGAAGAAGCTTCAAAAATCGATGCCTATCCTCAAATCTAGGATAAACCATCCAAAATCGATTCATGAAAATGGAAACATAAGCAATATGCATAATGACGAACATGGAATGACAAGCTATGTTGAAAATGGATAACCCGGGCATGTACTTCCTTTAGAAAACACGAAGCAACGGAAAACATCCCGACATGCAGAAACGCGAAAAACAAAAAAACGGAATCGGTACTTTAGTGGAATGCATAGCCCGGAACTCAAAACCTAAAGGACCCGTAGCCAAAAGGTGGCTCGTCGGCCACGAAACGGCGGCCAATAGCTCACGGCGGCGGCGTCCTTGGGCGGCGGCGGTTTTGGCCAAATCAACCGGCCTCCGGCCGTTTTCCCGCCTCGTCCCTTTAGAATCCCGAGTTCTATGCTATACAATCTACTAAAAGGCGGAATCAAAAAAAGAAAATGACAAAACAGAAAACGGGCTGCTCGGGGTGGTTGATCGGTGGTGGTGGCGGCAGCGGCGCAATGGCGCCGCCGCCGAGCCTCCCGGCTCGATCCCCACTCCTCCAGCGCTTCCGCAGCACTGGAGCTTCTTGGCTCTTCCGTAAACAGAGAGAGCGAAGGAAATGAGCGTTGAAAATGAAGGCCCTAGCCTCCTATTTATAGGAAAGAGTGGGTCACAATTCACAAGCAAATGACCCTTTTCGAAAACGCAAAACCGACGCAACTTTTGCAAACGGACTCCAAATTTAGCAAACTTAGTACCCATGGACACGAAATAAAACACCGGACACAACGACTATAAACAAGATATGCTTTTAAAGACCCATGAAAAGTCCAGTTTTCGATAACTTCCCGGAGTGCCAAACCTTCATGGGTGGTCGAAAATCTGATACTTAGTGTCTATGAATTCGTCATAAGACACTCTTCACAACGCCTGAGGTTTCGTGATGGTCGCATCACCGAAACAAAAAGTCAACCTTTTGACCTTTCTCGAAAAACGTGCCATACAAACCTGGTGCTTAGAAAAGACGGGGTATTACATCCCTCCCTCCTTAGAAAAATTTCGTCCCCGAAATTTCAAACACGTGGAGAAAACAACTCAGGGTACTGAGCCCTGAACTTGTCTTCCAACTCCCACGTAGCTTCCTCTTCGCCATGGTGATTCCACAACACCTTCACCAACGGAATCTGCTTGTTCCTCAACTCCTTGACTTCTCGTTCCAAAACAGCCACTGGTCTCTCCTCGTAACTCAGATCCTGAGCAAGAACCACTTGGTCATGCTTGATCACGTGTTTTGGGTCGAACACGTACTTTCTCAACTGAGAAACGTGAAACACGTCGTGCACATCTCCGATGCTAGGCGGCAAAGCTAACCTATAGGCAACGGGGCCTATTCTCTCAAGAACTTTGAAAGGTCCAACGAACCTCGATCGTAACTTACCTCGCTTCCCAAAATGAACGACTCCTCTCGTCGGGGAAACCTTAAGGAAAACGCGATCTCCGATCATGAACTGAAGATCCGTACGACGCTTGTCCGCATAGGACTTCGCACGTCTGAGCTTCCTTGATCCTTCGCTGATCGATCGATAACCTCGATCTTCTGTTGAACCATCTCGGTCCTAACATCTTCCTCTCGCCCACCGTCCCGAATAAAGTGGCGATCGACACTTCCTTCGCACAACGCCGTGAGGGGAGCCATTCTATGGTGGCACGATAACCGTTGTTATAGGCAAACTCCACCAAAGGTAGTATCTCTTCCCAATTTCCTCCTCTATCGCCACGATCGCCGCATGACATATCTTCCAAGACCTGAATCGTCCTTTCCGATCGACCGTCCGATCCGAGGATGGAAAATCAGATTGAGATTCACTTGGTCCCCATAACTTCCTCAGACTTCTCCAAAACCTCGACGTGAACCTTGGGTCACGATCGACGTAATCGATACGGCACACCATGTAACCGTCTGATCTCTCCAACGTAAAAGTCGAGCAAGCTTATCTAACCCGTCGTCATCCGAATCGGTGAAATGAGCGACTTCGCTACCATCGACGACAACCCATATAGCGGTGTTCCTCTCGTGACCTAGTAAAACTCACCACAAAATCCATACCGATATGATCCCATTTTCACTCTGGGATTGGTAGCGGTTGCAACAAACCTGACGGACGTTGGTGCACAGCTTTCACTTGCTGACAAGCCAAACAACGTTCCACAAACGCGGCTACATCCTTTTTCATCCCTTCCCACCAAAAGTTCCTCTTAAGGTCTCTGTACATTTTAGTGCTTCCAGGATGAGCTGTATATGGTGCCTCATGAGCTTCACTCATGATCTTATCTCTCAATTCCCTATTGAGTGGCACACATAACCTTTCTCGAAATAATAGCGAGTTATCTTCGCCTAGTGAACCCTTGCTATCTTCTAGCCTTGATTTCAACGCATCCTTTCTAAGAACTCGTCTCCTCGCTTGCGCTCACGATGGTTTCTCTCGGTCCGGTTCACCGTCAAAGTGCGACGAATCCTTGCGCGATTCCGACGGTGAATCACTTCCAGTCGAGCTTCTCAAAATCTCGAATAAGCTCTTTCTCTTGCATAAGAAGATATCCCAACCGCTCTCGACTTGCGACTAAGGGCATCTGCTACAACATTGGCTTTCCCGGTGATAAGCGATAGAGCAATCATAATCCTTTACCAACTCTAGCCATCTCCTTTGCCTCATGTTCAGCTCTTTTGTTCAAAGAAGTACTTGAGGCTCTTGTGATCCGTGAAGATCTCACACTTAACTCCATAGAGATAGTGCCTCCAAATCTTCAATGCATGAATGATCGCCGCTAACTCCGGTCGTGAGTTGGGTAGCTCAACTCGTGCGGTTTCAACGGACGAGACGCAGCGTAGCTATAACCTTCCGCTCGCATGAAGAACACAACCTAAACCAAGCTTGGATGCATCGGTGTAGACCACAAACCCATCGTTCCCTTCCGGCACGGCTAACACTGGAGCGGTTGTTAGCTTCTTCTTTAACTCTTGGAAACTTGCTTCACAAGCTTCGGACCATGAAAACTTGATTCCTTTCCTGAGTTGTTGCGTCATCGGCCTTGCCAACTTCGAAAACCCTTCGATGAAACGTCTATAATATCCTGCCAAGCCTAGAAAGCTTCGAACCTCATTGGCATTAGTCGGAACCTTCCAGTTACTTACTGCTTCAACCTTCACTGGGTCGACTTTGATTCCTTCTGCAGACACGATGTGTCCAAGGAACATCACTTCTTTGAGCCAAAACTCGCACTTACTATACTTGGCATACAACCTCTCTGCTCGTAACGTTTCCAGAACGGTACGGAGGTGTTCTCTATGCAACTCTGCATTCTTGGAATAGATGAGAATATCATCGATAAAAACCAAGACGAAACTATCCAGATACTGATGGAAAACTCGATTCATCAGATCCATGAAGACTGCTGGCGCATTGGTCAAACCAAACGGCATCACGATGAACTCGTAGTGCCCATACCTTGTTCTGAACGCAGTCTTCGCAACGCCCTCCTTCCCGATCTTCACTGATGGTAGCGACCTCAAATCGATCTTAGAAGACACTCGCTCCTCGAGCTGGTCAAAAGATCGTCGATCCTTGGAAGAGGATATCTGTTCTTGATCGTCGACTTATTCACTCTCGTAGTCAATACACATCCGCATTGACCCATCCTTCTTCTTGACGAGCAGGCTCGGCGCCCCACGGCGACACGCTAGGTCGGATGAAACCTAGATCAACTGCTCCAGCAATTGCGCTTTCGGTTCTTGCAATTCTTTAGGTGCCATTCTATATGGTGCCTTTGATCTTCAGTCCGCTCACCCGGTTCCAATCAATAGTGAATTCCACTTGTCTATCAAGCGATGAACACGGCAAGTCCTCGGGAAACACGTCCGGATATTCACACACCATCGCTCCTCTTGCAATCGCTTGCGCTCTTCGCGTGCCTGTCGAACTTACCAAGAAAGTTTGACACTTCCTTCCCGATCATCCTCACTACCTTCGGTCTTTGAGATCATTAGCACGCAAACACGCATCCTATGCCGTGAAACAAACTTCCACTCCTTCGGCTGTTCGAAAAGCAACTTCTCTCTCGAGACAACGTATAGTTGCCATGTGCTTTTCCAACCAATCCATGCCAAAGATGACATCGAAATCTTCCATTCCGATGACATGCAAATTGACAAAGACCTTCTGCTCACAGATTTCTACCTCCTGGTTCGGCATATCTCTTTTTAACCTTTAGCACTTCCCCTGACGGGATGCTAATTTCCAGGGTACTCTGTGATTTCTTGGGTACCAAACCCAACCTCTCACACGCGATTCTCGAAATGAAAGAATGTGAGGCTCCTGTATCAAACAAAGCGAAAATGGGTATATCACTCATATGGATTATACCTGCAAGATTTTCGGAGCTTGAGCTTTGCATCTTTCTTGATTCAAGCGTACACCTTGCTTGCTGCGGTGGCCTTTGGTTTCTTGGCCTAGGTGACCTCCTGCTCCGTTGTTTATCCTCGGCGGAGCTTGATTTTGCCCTCTGCGAGCTGGATGGTGCCTCATTGGCGGTGCATTCTTGGACCTCCTAACGGACAATCTCGGCGTAATGTCAAAACTTCCTACAACGATAGCACTCGGTGCTACCTTTCACGCACTCACCTAAATGATTCCTTTGGCATTTCGGCACCAAGGTTTTCCACACCGCCGCATGGGTTGGAAATTCCTTCCCAAGGTTGCCTTTCTCTTTCCTAAATACCCAGATTCCTCGGAATCACTGGACCGCTCTGGTTCCCTTGGAACACCTGATTGCCTTTCCCTCGATCTTCCCATTTCCTCTTACCTCTTCCTCCGTCACCGGCTGTCCGGGTGGCATCGTTCTTTCACGGGCAACATTGACTCAATGTTTAATGCCCGTTCGAGGATCTAGCATACGTCGAATCTTCCCGGCTAACGGCGAAATTCGATCTCGGTCGGTCCTCTCTCGAACACATGCGCCTGGCAACCTCGGTGCCAACAGTGCGTAGCATAACGTGATAGACGATTGAGCGGCGATCGTACTCGGTGACCGTCCTTCTTCCTCGACGAAGATTCCGCAATTTTGCTTCTCTGCGTAGAACGCCAGCACATATTTTTCCATGAGTTCTTCCTTGAAATCTTCCCACGATACCTTGCCCATCGTCACGGTGTTGGGGTCCTCCTCACGGATTCCCACCGAAATCGACCTCATCGGTTAGGCGAAAGATCGCGCAATTCAGCTTTTACGCTTCTTCGCACCGATGTATTCAAGATCCTTCGGTGGATCGTATCCGGCCTCGGCGTCGATCGGTTCGCCGAGACCGTCGAACGGAGGGGGATTCTGCTGCGAAAACTCTCGATCGCATGCCGCTGAACCAAAGGTGGTTCTTGGGCTTCTTCCACGTTATTGTTCCTCTGATTCCTTGTTCTCGGCATTCTGTACCGACGTTTGAAACATTAGAAACGCTTTCTCATAGATAACCGGGTATCATCGCATAACATATATCATCACCCATAACCATATATCACATATATCACATATCACGACGATCACATATAATCATGCAATCACATCGACATATCATCGTTATGCATTTCACATAACATCATCATCACACATCACATAGATCATATATCATCATGGCATAGCTCATATCACATATAAGCATCAAAACATAAACATCCTGTCATAGACAGCGTTAGTATCAGTAATATTCAGTGTCCATGAAGGACTGTCAAAATACAAGATCAAGGTATGTCAGTCAAAAAAGGTCAGATATGAGCAAAAGAATCTGACTCCGGTCACTGTCAAAAGATGCCGCTCTGTCCATGCTTCTAGCAGATCTGCGATCGCACACCAGTACACCGACTACCTAGATCCACATCCTCCATATCATCCCACTACTCTCCGCTCGTCCAATGGTTCCATTCTTCCCTCCTCATCCTCTCTCCTTCCTATTAGGGCTTGAATTGGCCGCCGCTTGAGCGATCTGCATGGAAGCAAGCCTCTCGTGGGTATGATCCCATCCAAGCGTGCCCTCTTGGTGGCACAACATTTCAAGAAAAGTGCTCCTTAGATGCATACAAATAAATAGATTTGATAAACTTAGACAACCAAACAGAAATGAATTTTAATATCATCCATGTCCAAACTTGTGAAACATAATCTTCGAGTTGATCACGTGTTCCTTTAACTTGATTGCCATATTAAAAAAATTAAGATAAAGGGAAGATATTTTATGATTTGAAAACATAGCAAGTCCAACATCATATGAGCAAGATGCAAAACTATTCGACCACATCTGACCAAATCAAAGATTTTTGGATGGTATGAGAATATCTGAAAACTTAAGTTATGCCGATTACCCGTCCAACCAAACACCTAATCTCCCAAAGTGGTTTGGCAATAAGAAAAATGATGTTCGCAACAACTTTGATTGCAAATAATCCGACTTATCGACAATTAGCGTGGCCCTTACGCCCTCGGTTGTGCATCATCACTTTTATAAAAATGATCACATAGGAAGGTGAATGACGCGATATTCCATCGGCAAAATCTACGATACATGAGGTTTGATATAAGAAAGGAAAGAAACGGTAAAATCTGAAATACATTTTATCCGGATAGCACTTGAAGGAACCGAGGCAAATGATTACCAAAGTAGTAAATAAGAAATAACAATTAATATAATTTTTATTAAACCAATTTTGCGCCACAGTGCAAAAATAGGATATGGTTTCTTCTCACCAGCGAGGCAACTAAAGTTGACCACAAGTATTTGGAAAACAAATTAACTTTGTTATAAAGATGCTATGTAATCATGCTTCTCTCAAGAAGCTGCAATTTAAGTTGGACAATAGAAAAATTCTTTGTTGTATTATTATCTTAAGCAAAGACCCTTTTCCTCAGTAGCTGGATCAGATTGATATTGGCGTATTTTCCTTGTCTACGGTAATTAATTATCTTGGTGATTCGGTGAATAATAGTGCAAAAACACATTCGGATGTGTGATGGTATGATTCGGAGGACCATGCAAAATAATAAGATCATGCGAACGATTTGGACACTTTCGATAGATGGCCATCCATGTACTCATCATATACTTGAATACAATAACCTTTGACAACGATGCTCTTTTCGATCAATATAGATAGGCAATGTAAGGAGGTGTCATGTTTAATCGATGTCAACATCAAATCCACAACTCTTACTCGGCATTGTTAAGCGGGTCTCGTGAAAGCACGTTGAAAATGACACGGGATTACGGCTAAAGAAAAATTAAACAATAAAATATAAGAATACCCGACTCTAGGGAGGATTACAAAGCATTCGGGCATGTCCTCGGGAGCAATGTACTTGACATTGAGCTTAGACTTCCATTGATGCCACTTGATTTGCTGATATCAAGCAATTCGTTTATGACTTGTATGCACTTTCAAGTAACAAGGTCCTAATCCACAATCCGTTTATTCATCGAAGACAACACCGTTAGGAAATAACATAAAGATATGGCTTCTCATTTTATTCATCTTTAGTCCTTTTCTCGAGCACAAACACGTTTTGATCTAAGCGAGTAATTGCAAATAACATTTCATAATAGAACATGAACAACTCAAACATAGGCAAAATCATAAATTAGAAAACTTGAGTTGTCGAGAGTCTCGATGGTACTCATGGGTGCCATGTGAGATTACATCGGCGACATTTTGTCGACAACAAAGCTTCTCGACGACATGCAAATCCAGAAAGCGCGGCCCAGTGCACGATCTTCGTCTTTGGAACCGAATGTCATCCGCATGCATCCTTCAATATCCTTCAATGTCTATATTCACCATTGTTAATCAACTGGTTTACGATAACCGCCTGACAACGCCTTTCAAGCAAGACAATTAATAAGCAAGAATGTGCTTTGCAATTGATGAAAAATTTGAAAAAGAGACTCCGAGTTCGACGGGATGAGCAAAGCCTATCATTATCCATATATGCCATTGTTAATCAATCTAATGCATATACATACTAGCCTTCTCTCTCACCAACAACCTCAAGCAATAAAATTAAGCAAAATTTGGGGTACATTTCGAGAAGGAACCATCGAAACTCCTAGTGCGGATATACTGCTGAGCAAGAATTATATCATATCGAACCATTGACAATTCTCCATAAGATCTACAATCTTGGCGGTTTTACGACAACAAAAAAATAAAACAAAAAAATCAATTTATGTGCGAGAACCATCTAAACAAAATTCTTACGAGGCTCGTCATAGTGGCGTGTGCCTAGAGAAGGATAAAGGCAGTGAGAAAGAGCTCCACTATTCACAAATATGTAATCTTCTCCCATTGAAGCCTCACTTCAACGAAGGAAACAAAAAATAGCAACAACGAATCGGATCAAATCAGTCAGTCGACGTTTTCAATTAAAACAAACAATTTAAATGAAAACCACTATATCTCAAAGCAAGCGATGGGATATAGCCCAACCAATGAGCCCACTAACGAGTCAGCGGTGGGCCTACTTGTATGAAAGCCAGCGGAGGTGCGAACGGCGGCACAATCTGCCTAAAGCCTAGCCTCGAACGCATACCCTCGGCCAGATGGAGGGCGCCCGAGCAGGTCGAGCCGCCACCTCCGTGGCGCCGCGTAGGCGAGGTCGGCTCCGGACGATGGAGGCATGCAGGAGGAAGGTCACACGACGATGGAGGTCGGTGCGACGCGGAGTGGCGTATAAATAGAAGGAAAATTGATGTTAGAAGGGTTAGCAATTTGCGGTCAGAGCTTAACCAATACTCTCATGCGAAGCTCAAGTAAAAGTATTGAGAATCATTCCTCGTGGGCGTGCTCGTTAACATCGAACCACGTAAAAAGCACAGGTGTTCTTAATTGCATTATATAAATCTGTCTCAGCATACGCTAGACTCGTCATTGGCATGATGGGAACCTTCCAGACGAAAGCAGTTTCCTCCTGCGACTAAATAGCAGAAAGCCACGCGCCTTGCGCCAGCGGCAACAACCGTCTTGGGGCGACAGTGATCGCTTCGGCGTCGCGGAAAAGATCGCGAGCGCCACGGCGGTCCTGCTCACGAAAGCCCGATGGAAAATGTCTCCGACCACCCGGGACCGCCCCACAGCGTGGAAGATGTCGACCTCAGCGAGGGCGCAACAAGCAACTCATTAATACCAGAGGTCCTCGGCGGCTGTGACGAGTTCCTCCACGCTATATGGCGATTCCAAGCTTCATCAACCGAGAGGACCAATTCTAAGCGGATCTGAACACCCGCTCGCGAAGGCGCTCACGCATCCAAAGCGATGTTGCTCTACGGCGTGATGGCGAGAACGCATCGCGTCCCGGCAGCACTTTCCCTCGAGCCGCCCGACCTCGTACTGGGCCGCTCACGTGAGCCGCCTGTGGCGATCGCCCCCTCGCCATTCGCGCGCCGGTCTCCGCCCGTCATGCCGACCGGGAGCGAGCGGAAGGAAGAAAGGCGGTCGAACTCCACCGGAGGGACGATGGCGTCGCTATCGATCCACCCCTCAGAAAGAGATGGCAAGCGATCTCCGGGTTCGACCGTGCGGAGAATCATCTCACTTTCTCGGAGAGATTGCTGCCAACTGCCGTGATACTGGGCCCCATATAGCTGACCTCACGATGGCCTCGGAGACCCTCAGACTTCCTTCCGCCTACACGCCACTGGCGAATCGAGATGGAAATTTTCACGTGTGCAAAATCTTCCAGTCTTGTCTCCGCCTGCGGCGTGGTTAGCTCAGCTCGCCGAGCAAATACTGCTTGTTCGGGACCTGTGGATCGGTTAGTGGCGCTTCTGTCCAGGAAGATGCGCCCATGACCTCCTCCACCTCTCACAATCCTGCCGAGGCGAGGCCGATGTCGAACTTAGTCTCGAGGTTAAATCAAGTCGCTCGAAATTGTACAAGCGATCTCACATCATCGCGCATTCAGCGGGATCAGGCCGGTAGCGGCGAACAGAAATCACCGGGGAGAAACCAAAGATGAGTAAGCTTTGGAACAGTGTGGACAACTTTGTCGAGGGAGCGGTCGGACAGGATGCAGGGACGGCGGTAGAGAAAAAACCGGACGACGAAGTCGGTAGCGGATCGCGGGAGGCCTTGACCGCAATCAGAGAGGCGCTGGGTCAGCTGAGCCTCGGCCCGACCCGGCGTACCCCTGCTCAAATCGAGGCGAAAAATGGCCGACGCCGCAGCTCTTCCGGCCTCCCATGAAGGGGATCGAAGAGTCCTGGAGGAGTGCGACTATCACCAAGGGTATGGTCATGATACCGAGGTGCATGAAACACAGGCTCGCGGATCGGCAGGGCTCGTTAAAGGTGGGGCCCTCAAAAATACCTCGGACGGTGGTCGAGAAGCGAGGCGAGAAGGAATGGGCGGCAACAGCGGGCCGACCAGCGGCGACCCAGCCCGAAGGCGGCGGGGCGAAGGTCCCAGCGTATGGGCGGGTCTATGTTGTTCGGCTGCGCCTCGGGGCAGGCGAGGTCGTCACGAAGCAGATGCCGGGGCGGCGCGAAGAGCGAGAGCGACTCGGGATGGTGAAACGTTCTCAGAGGAGCCCGTGCCAAGATCATGCCGCACACGGGCCATCACATACCATACAGTGCGGTGGGCAACAAACGTCCACCGGGTCTATATCGACATTGGAGCCTCCGTCGGCAGTCTCTTCAGGCATGCGGATTAATTGAGGTCGGGCATTACGCGTGCTTCCGCGCGACTCACTAGGAGCTTCACTCAAGGCAGTCCGGCCACGAGGGTCATTACCCTTCCGGTCACCGTGGGCGGGCTCCCAGTCGGTCTGAGGCCAGTCCGTCTTCATGGTTCACGCCTCGATGCAACATTATCCTCGGAGAGAGGTGGATATCGCCACCAAGGCGTCTGTTGGTCTACCACCTCAGCGAGATTCCACCCCGTTGAGTGCTGACATCGAGGACCAAGCGGCGCAAAAGAATGCCTACGGCTCTCAACTCGAATGCGGCCTCCCCAGCTGCATTATGCGCCCCGGGGCCAGCACCGGGATGACGACCAGGACCTCGACTATCTGAGACGATCCCTGAGGTCAATCGGTCGGCACCGGGGCCGGCGGACGTCAGCGGCACGTCATCGACTTTAAAAGAATATAGGGCGTGTTTGCTTGGTCCCACTTCGATATGACGGTGTGCCGAACTCATAACTCCCCTTCACATCGCCCGACAACGGTCCGGCGGAAGAAAGGATATTCACGACGGGCCTGACCGGGTCATTAGGGCGAGGTGACTCAACCACGAAGGCGAATCTTGTTAGAATCCAATACCCGACACGGATGGCTAATCGATCGTGGTCCAGCTTGATGAGGATGGCGCGTGTCGTGATTATACCGACCTCAACAAGACCTGCCCAAAGATTGCTACCCTCGATATTGACAAGAGGTGGAGGCTTTGGTGGGCCCGGATGATTCGACTTCACGGATCTATCAAGGGTACCACCAAATCCGATGAGCGGACGGATGCGCAAGGCATTCATCACAGACTTGCATCTGCGTGCTAAAGATGCCCTTCCGACCTCAGAGCATGCAAGGCTCTACGGATGGTGGATGCAACATTCAAAGACCACATCGGGAGATAGTCGAGGTCTGTCGGCGACATAGTGATCAAAGTCGGAAGGAGCGGAGAAGCTGCTTGACCGGCGCCGCGCCCATCTCAAGCTCCTCGGTCGTGACCTCGAACTTAACCCCAATGCACGTTCATGGTAAGCAGGAAAATTCTTGGGGTTGGGTTTCCCAAAATACTATTACGACGATGGGACACCTTGGAGGGGCGACTACCTTAAATTCGGTAGGGGTGACGAGATAGTACACCGCCTTATGTCTTCACGCTAAAAAGCGCACGATACCTCGAAGGTCAACTCGCCGGCAATGCCATAACAAGAGCGACCCGGCCTAGCGACCTAGGAATTCGGGGTCAATTGACAAATGGGATGCGAAATACTCTTGAAGGCTAAGATAAATGGAGGCGGTACCTAAAACGCCCTCAGTATCCAGGCGGTACTGAGCCCCTCGAGAACCGCCCCTCTATCGCTGGGATCGGCGGAGACCCCACGCCACCCGAGATCAGGTACTCTCCAACCTCAAAGTTCCTCCAGCGTCAAATCCGACCTCGCCCTGGCTCCGCCAGACCATCCCGTACGAGAGATACGTGGAATACTGAAACTCAGCCTCTGACCTACCCAAGCGTTGTAGCACATATAGTCTCTTGCGGCAACTCCGCCCGAACCCGGCGGAAGGGACTTTGAGGCGAGAAGAGATGAAGAAACATACTTACTTTCGAGGCGAGTATCACTACTTGAACAGCAGGATCGTTCGAAAATCTCCGAAATTCTCTCTCGGAATTTTTAAGTGTCGAAGAAGAAAAGTGAGCGATTACCTCTTTTGCGCCTATTTATAAGACTAAGGGCGCATGCCGTTTCAAATTCAACACGCGCTACGTGATTGGATGTCGTTACCAGCGCAGCGATTCGAGTGCCCAGCACTGCTGGCGCGTATAGCTGTCAGCCGAGATAGGGCCGGGCCGCCCGATCGACCTGAATCATCATACGGACCGCGTCGCTCCGGATAAGGCGGCGCCAGCACGCCCGTCGCTCACAAATGCAGAAATCCACGCCGGACCTCGGCGCTGTCGGTGCTCGTACTGCGGGAAAGCCTACAGCGGATGGACCTCGAACTTACAGGGCGCGGTATGCAGTTGCCCGAGGCCGCCACGGCATCCCGAAAGCGATCACTCGGTTTCGGCCACCACGGATTAATACCCGCGGACCGCACCGGCTAACCAGCGCGGAGCGCGTTATCCGAGTCGGACTTGACTTCCGTTGTTGCCACATCTTTCTCAAGACGCGATAAACAACCACTCGGATCGGCGCGGAGACCCTCGCGTCGAACAACCCGAGACGGCAGCTCGCGCCGTGACGCTGTCTTCGCTCCACCTCGGCCTCGTGTCCCTCGGCTATTCGGGAGGGGCTATGATGGGATATAGCCCAACCAAGCGGGCCCACTAACGAGGCCCAGCGGTGAGCCTAACATTGTGCAGTGACAGCGGTCGAGCCCATGAGCTAACAATCTAAGCCACAAGCCTCATCACCGCTACCCTCGGCCCAATGGAGGCGCCCGAAGAGGCAGGTCAGGCGCCACCCTCCCGTGGCGCCACGTGGGACAGGTCAGCTCCGGCCAATGGAGCATGCGGATGAAGAGTCGCACGACGATGGAGGTGGGGCGGGGCCTTGAGCGAGTGATTGTATAAATAGAAGGAAAGCGATGTTAGAAGGTTAGCAATTTCTGAGTACAAAGCTTGACCAATACTCTCTGCTCAGGCTCTGTAAAAGTATTGAGGAATCATTCCTCCGTGGACGTAGATCTCATTAACGATCGAACCACGTAAAAAGCACAGGTGTTCTTAATTGCATTATATAAATCGCACACTCACAGCTAGACTCATCACAAACAAATGCTATACATAGAACATCAAATGCCATTGAAACCCTAAATCCATTTCCTCACAGCATAAATTAAAACCACGATTCCGTGAGGATACTTGCGAAAATTGAAACCCAGGATGACATATTCACATAATTTCATAAAGCGAAATGTTTCACAAATTTAGATACCGATAATCACATCCGGCTTCGTCGTGATGGGATGAACGGAGAAAGCGGGCGGAGTAGGCCGAGGGTGGGTGCGACCAGCGTGGGGAAGCGAGGCCAGATCTCAAAATCGTCGTCGCCATTTGTGATCTTTTCCATTGTGTTTGTGCGTTGTGTGAGGGCGATTAGATACCACTATAATTAATCAATCCGATTGATCACGTAAATAAAACGTTTTCTGTTAAAAAATGAAAGTCGTTGGAGGCGGATGTAAAATGCTAGAAAAGCGTAATTTAGTTTCATTGTGAGTAAAAAATTAGCTAAGGCATGAAGATGGGCTAAAAGACCACATGGTTAAGTGGCATGACAGCGACCTAAGCAAGTGGTATTTGAGTCGGCGTGGATGATAGCAGCGGAAAAAGCCATGGTTAATAAAATTTATCGCTAATAGACCACCGGTAAAAGCGTAGTCGTATCGTATGAAAAAATGCTAATAGACCCTGGTTCTCTAGCCCGTGGTCTATAACCGTTAAAAATATGTTTATAGACCACAGCGTTTCACCACCCAGTTATCTATGTCATAATAGAGCACTTTAGTACTAATATGCGTGTCATGACGATATGGTCTATGAGCAAAATTCTTGTAGTGTCATTCACATTACGGTTTAATAACATACTCGAGATAGCGAGAATGCATCAGGGTCCGATCAATACCACGAGTTTAGTCGCAAAAATCAAAATCCTAACACTCGCATAGACAAAACTTAAGTCCAAACATTCGAAAACAAAAATTTATCACATAAAAAGCCATACTACAAATGGATATAACACACAATGCAATCATCACAAAAATCATCACACAACAAACTCTCACACTTAATTGAACCAGCTCGCCGATTACAAACAATAAAGCACAAATAATAAGAGCAAGAACTCCACAGAAGTTTGGTGAACCGATAGTTAGCCCATTCTCAACACATCACATCCCATAAGACAAGCACCGTTGCGAAGAAAGGCGAAACATAAATTAAAAGCGGACTTAAAAATAAAGATAAAGAGAACAAAACAAAACCAAAGCGGGGTTGCCTCCCACGAGGCTTGTTTAACGTCGTTAGCTCGGCGTGTTTATTAGAAATAACGGTGGTTGTCGATGGCGGTCCGCATAATTAGAGATGCCTGAGCTCCGATGGTGCCTGAGGACTAAACCATGTCTTTGAACTCGGATAGGGCAGTAGACATCCTGTCGTGACTTGGAAAAAGCTGTCTTCACTACCTCTATAAGCACAAGGTCAACTCCATTTCTTCAACAATTGAAGTTATGTGAGGGCGATCAGAACTTGCTTTGGAATCAAGTATTGTATGTCGAGTAAGTTAGGATTTTGATTTGTGCAATTGAACTACGTGTGTATTGATTAAATTGATTTTGAATTTCGAAACTTTTGGTGATATATGATTTGAATATAATGTGAATGGGCGAGGCGATGATTGATAGAAAATGAATAGGGAAATTGATGTGATTTGTCCGACTAATGTTAGGGAGTGTTAACATTGTGGTTGCTATATTGTTTCATTTATATATAAAAAAAATGTTAAAAAGAAGAAGAAAATGAGAAATAAGCTCCGGTATTTTGTTGAGATTGTTGAAATGGAGGATGGGATTATGTCACTTTCAAAGTAAATTGAGAAATGGACATGGGAAACCACGTTAGGAGACTCGAGTTCATGAGAGTTCACCTTCGAATATTGTTCCAAAATCATTAAAACACTCTTTTGTGCTTTATAAAGAAACTTGTTGCAAGTGACCACAGTTAGTTACCCTAAAGGAGAGTTGGGTGCGAGCGATTACCTTTTTATTAGTTGGAAGTCAATTGCCGTTCTTGATTTATTGCATTATCTTTTAATTGTAAACACCAAGTGTGGAAATGCAATAAGGTTTGATTGATTAGAATAAGGGTTAAGTTACCTGAGTTATCTTTCGACTCTTATTAGTATAGACTTTGCTTGAGGACAAGCAAATAGATAAGTGTGAGGAGTTGTTTAGTATGATTTTGTGATGATTCTTGGTACTATTTTACTTCATTTTTAGTGGTTTGTCCTATTTATCCGTGTTTTGATTATATATATCGATTCGACTTACTTCTTGTTTCAATGTTTTGAGAAATCGCGATTAAATAGATGAATTAATCATGAATAATGATATATTGAAGAGTATTTCGACAGGAGTTCTAAGCGCAAGGCGTAAATCGGAGTTGAGCGAAGGAGAGCGGAAACGACCAAAAGTCGCGCCACGTGCACCCGTTGCATCCGGCCCGCGCACCGCCAGCCGCGCGGTCGCCGCCACTGCGCCCGTGCGGCACTCGGCGACCGTGGCGGCGTTCGCATTTCACTCCGATGCTAGACCAGCCGGCTTCGCTGGCGTTGCCCAGCGCCTCGCCGTCCGTTGGCTGGCCGCTCGGCGCCCTCTTGACGCTCAACTCCGGCAGCCCGGCCGCCCGGATTCCTTACGCTGCAGCGCCCGCGCTCCAGGCTGCCCCCCGCTCGCTCGTCGGCGCGTTCCACACTATGCCGCTGCTGGAGCCGTCCGTACTGCGCTCTCACGCACCGCTCGCCTGCTCCGGCACCGGCGGATCTCCAGCTCTCGCCTTCCGCGGCGCGTGCATTTTCCA